>CM076584.1:45218769-45377574 GCA_034641835.2 Pinus albicaulis
AATGACATTGGAAATTGTCAATCATGACATTACTCGCGTTTCTCCTTCCTAGGGCTCTTTAAATGTACTAGGTTAGATTTGTTCGAAGGATGAACTAATATGACAAGCATATGGTATCCTCTTCAAGCTTGTGTAAAAATAAAGAGGTACTCGCCAGAAATGGTGGGGGAAAATGGAACCAGTATCATCTTTGTGTCGGCAGTATGTCACTCTTGAACATGGCACTTGTCTGCATTCTTTTCGGGTTGGGGACATCTCATCTCAGTATTTGTTTACCTCCATGGGTTTGGGTAATCCCTTTTGACCTCTCATCTGCTCTTTGCCTCATCATCATGACCTTTGATCTTTTTATGTCAAATACTGCCAAATCCACTGTCGTGCCACCAATATGTTCAAGAGAAGTTGACCTCTGAAGTTTCAACCTTCCTCTGATTCTCATCTGATCCTGATTCACAAACATTATTTTCCTCTATCTCACGTCGATGATGTGGGAAACACTATGGCCCACCTTCGATCAAAGTCACTTCTTGTCGACTTCAGCTCATTATCCAGGAAGTTTATCTAGAGACTCCTTTTCGATACCTTGGAGCCTGCATGCCTCAATGGCAGTTTCTTCGCATTCGACGCAAGGTTTTTATCATTGGCCTTCGATCGGATGATTCTACAGGTGTTCGATGCCAGCTCACTATTCACATGCCGTGGATTGTACCTATAGTACCTTGAGGACCATTTTCATCATTGGTGGTTCCTATTCCATCTGTTAATAGCTTTCATCATTGGCTGGTAATTAGACGATGTTCTTGCATGTTCGACTTCAGCTCACTTATTCGCATGCTTGAACTTGTACTCTGTTCGGGTCAAGATGGAGCGCATGACCCTGGGTTTTGTCTGATGGAATCTAGGCTGCGTTTTTGTGGATTATTATGATTCGTTACATGACTTATTGATTAGATGGCTGCGAACATACCTAAGTCTACTTATTGATCCTTACTGGATGGCTGCGCCCATACCTTGGATCTTGATTATTGTATACTCTGTTACAGATGGCTGCGCCCATACCATGTATATATCATGTATTTGAGATATCAGTTGTACTTGTCTACACAGGTTTTCTGACGGCAATGTTTTCAGTTGGACATGTTCTCATAAAGCATTTCACCCCTCTATCTCTCTCCGGCCTCATGCTTTAGGGGGAATCTATTACACAGTAATTTTTCACCGTCCCTGCAATCCCCATCTCACCCATTGGAGGGTCATTTCTGTGACCAATAAGCAGTGTCATGCCTTGCAAATACCATCATTGCATCCCTTGCCATGAGGACAACATTCCTTTTGTTGATCATTTCCTGAGAATACCCCTAAAAACACCTGTTTTTGCCTTGGCGCTAGTAGCTTGTTATGTCCTCGTACCAATGAGGAAAATTAACACTGAGCCCGCACCAGTTGGTGCTTTGTGCCAGTTAAGCACCTGCACCAATCTGCTTATGGAAAGTTTTTTAGAAAAAGAGGCGAAGTTTCGATTACAACAACTTCGTGGATGAGTCATGGGAAGTGGTTCGACTGAATAACCACGGTCTTCCTCCTTTGGCCTCTTGTTTCCACCTTATGGGGAACCTCCCAAGGGATAAGGCCTCTCTTCCAATATTGTAGGGATCCCAACCTCCTCCTCTCCTCTATAAATATAGCCATATTCCATTGATGAAGGGGTTGAATGGTTGAGCCTTAGTAGTCTTGGTAGCGTGAATAGAGCTGAATCAATTGTAAGGAGATTATCGTCAGACAGCCAAAGAGAGAGAGACTTGTCCTTTTCCTGACGAGCTTTACGGAGACATACTCCTCTGTTGACCCACCGAAGGAAGATTCAACGTCAGAGCTAGGTTGTATCTTTCTTTGTATTGATTAATAATAAGCGACTTTGGTTATGGTTCCACTTGTATTGTTCATTCTTTGTGATTATGGGTTGTATCTTCTCTGACTGATACATAATTGCATATATTGGGTTTTATGCTTGTGTGTTTGTCGTGTTTCTTGTATGTGTAGGTGTTCGATCGCGTCAACCAGGATAATCATGATCTGCCGGAGCAAGGGATCGGGAGCGCTATCTTCTTTGCGAACAACAACGTTGGACTTGAGGTAGGCCTTTCTCGCAATTTGATCTATTGCAATTAGGAACTTGCATCTTAGCATGATATGATTGTTGCTAGACCCGATCATGGCTAGTAGGGATCGCCTCTATCCGCAGAGGGGATTTACCTCTACAACACACATCAAATAATATCATCCTTTCAAAGAAATCATAAAATAAGAATCATTTTTGGTCTGTGGGGAAGGTCTACCCTCCTTAAGCTCTATTGACAGAGATGAGAGGGGGAGGCTTGACTCACAACTTTCCAAAGTTATAAATTATTCTACCAACATGTAAGCACACTAAATCTACAACAAAAGACAAATGGAAGTAAACTAAAAATAGTAAATGAAAATACAAACAAACAAACTATATATTCATAAGAAAAAATAGCCAAATGTCATGAAAGGAAAGAATTATTACACAAGAGAGGCTGAGGCACATGGATTGGGCCCTAAACCACAAGCCTAGCTCTCTGAAACAAGATTAGTAAGGCAAAGTTTGAATACTCATTTCATTTCAAAAGATAGTCTCATTACATCAATATAAAAGTCTTGAAAAATGATTACAAGAGCAAAGAGCCTAATGTATTTCTCCAAAGTTCAAATCCTAATGAGCTCTTACTCATCTCTATTTAACCTAAAAGGGTAGCTACAAAAACTCCCTAGAAAATAAGCATTGAGTCCACTTGACTGCAAGTGAAGTATGGCTTGAGTGCACTTGATCTTGAGTTTGCTTGGCTGCCTTTGATTTCGAGTTGTTGGAGGGAATCTCAAGGATCACTGGGCTAAATTTGGGAGTTAAGGAGGGTGGAAAACCCCCTAGAATATATCCTTGCTGTCTACACCTAGTCTTGATGACAAAATCTCCACAAAATGCAATATCTTCATGATTATCTTATATTTAACTCATGTTAGGCACTCTAGGTATGTTAAGCCTCAATCACCACCTACACTAGCATCATAAGACCATAATATAATTAAAATGAAAGAAAAAGAGACTTAATAAGGAAAAAGGTGACTATTAACCCCTCCAAATGTACCTAATGATGGAGCTCATCATCACCCCCCTACTAAATGGTTGCTCATCCTCTGAGAGACTAATACTCCTTCTCCATTTCCTTTAAGGCTTTGATGGACCCTTTGACTTCCCAAGGAAGAAGTGTGGGAGTCCCTTTAGGAGGATAAAACCCATCATTATTTTATGCTTCCTCCCATTCTATGTTCTGGTCATCTTTGTCATTTCCATCACTCAACCCCAGCAGCAAAGGTGGACTGAGCTTCAAGCCAAGCCACTGAATCTTTTTGGCTTGCATGGCCCTTTTGTACAATGGTTCTCTCTCCAAGGCACCCGTCAATATTTCTGGTGTGTGGTACACCATGTTTCTAAGGCTGTGAGGGAGGTTTTTCTATCTTCTTTGGCTAGCCATTATGCACTCATCTCCCAACAACCTAGAAACATCATCAAAGTTTTCCATTGCTTGAGCTTGTGTATGGAGGTATCGTTCAGCAAGTTCAAGATCCTTTTCAATCTTTAGATGGTTATTGATGAATCCTCTAGGGTTGAATAGTTCTGCCCTAATGTGTAAGGGTTCTCTGTTTTCTCTTCTCATAACCCTCGCGATCTCTTGTGCTATAGTCTCCTCATTAACCATCCATGATGCCAAAGACATTAGTTGCATATCCCCCATCCTAGGATTGGGGTCCCAAATATTTAAATCTGTTAACACAAGTTATGCATGTAAAACTCTGCCATTTTTGCCTTGTCAGCCATGCTTGCTTGATTGTAAAAATCAATGAACTGTCTACAGTTTTCGAAATGTAAGGATCTATGGGAGGCTAAAGTTTTAATTTGAAAGAGGAGACACTACTCCTTGAGGTAAAATGCATATGAATATGAAGAATACCTGTGTTGAATGGAATTCATGCACAAGTATGCCATGGTGGCCACTTGTTTACCCTTTTACTAAAGCTGCTCTTGTAGTGATACATTCTCTGCCTATGCCTTTTGAAGCTGCTCCTTCAAAATTGACTCTTTGAGCCTCACATCAGATAAATCCTTCCCCAACTCAGCTAATTTTCCTTCCATGAATCCTATGTCATACACTCCCTTAGATGTGGCAAGCTTCATCCAATGACGAGTGTGTGCCCTCTCTTCCTCCAACTGATAAAAGAAAGGAATTGTGAACGTTTGATGAATTAATCTACGCACCTCAATGTATGTGTAGTTAGAGCTAAGATTGGGTTGCGGGATAGAGTTTGGCACTATTGCAACATATTTGGGGATTTATTTTGGTGAGGTGGCCTCTTCTTTATCATATTTTCCTCCCTATTTTTCATCTTGTGTCTTGCCCTCAGCTTCATTGACCTCTTTCCCTTCTGTGGTTGTCTTTTCCTCTTCAACCAAGGCCTTTTTTTCCAAATCTATGCTTGTTGGAGTTTCTTGTAGCAAAAAAAGAGTTTCCTATAGCAAACTCTATTTTTCTTGCTAAAGACCATCCTCTCCTTTTTTTTCACTCTTTTCACTCCTTGGAGGGTCTGTGGATGTTGCATGAGGTGTATGGGCTGCCAATGTGGCTGAATGTCTTCTGATATATGCTACAAGGGTCCTTACAGGTGAAGTGACTTATTGCACCCTTCCTTCCTCTAATCTAATTTCTTCCTCCTTATTTGGTGATTCTTCAATTGTGATAGGGCTCTTGGTGGGAGTTTGTGGTTTTCCCTGTCTCACCCTCTTACTCTTCCTAGTTCTGAAGTACATAGGTGTCTGCCTCTTTTTTTTTTTTTGACAGGTGTGCTCAAAGTAGTTAGTATGGTATCTACCTCTTGATATATGATGTTAGGTGACATGCTTGTGTATTGAGGGGAGATTTCATAACCTAATATAGGGTTCACATATTATATTTCCTCAGTATTTTCTTCCTCCTTTCCCTCAGCTTCTTCCCGCTCTCTTTCTGCTATCTCTATGTTTTCTGTCTCAATTTCCATCTCTTCTTTTTCTTGTTTGCCTCTTCCTCTTCTTCTCCTACCTCCTCTTCTACCTCTTCTTCTTTTTCTTCTTCTATTTCTCTAGGGCTAGAAGAAGAGGTTTTCCCTGTTTGGGTAGCGATAAAGGCTTACCTATCCATGTCTATGAAAGAAGACCAAGATACAGGTAGGTTCAACCTTCTCAAAGCATCATTTAAAATTAGTTTTATTAGGCCATGATGAGCCAAGTGATGATATTTCCTTTGCCTCACTTTATGGATCATGTCAGTGATGGAGTTTAGGAGGAAGTAAGGGACACTTAATCTTTGTTCAAGTGGGAGCTCTCCTTGGAACCTAAGTTCATTTAATAATTTGAAATGATACCCATAGAACACACTCAATATGCCTTCACAAGAAATAAAATTCATGATGTGGAAGGCAACTTCATCCCACGGGTATGGAAAGCTCTCTCTCCTCACTCAATTTTTATCTTAAATACACTCCTCTCTTGGTAGAAAGAAATTATTTTTGGATGCAGTGCTAGGCATTATTTCCTTAACCCATTTGACTCCTAAGGGAAAGGTGGTAACTCAGCTTATGAGTTCAGGAGATAGTGTGATGGCTAGACCTATAATCACAGTGGTGGCTCTCTCTTCTGAATGTGACTACAGAGCCACTACAAATTCTTTATATATTTCATCATCAGAACCTTTCAATAGCTCAAAGAACCCTAGCCATTGGTGATTTTGAAATTTTTTCCATAACTTGAGGGTGTTGCCAATTCTCTTAATGTTAGTAGGCTCCCTTCTGTTGAATCACCCTACCATTTTAATGCTGTGAGATGAAGGTGGTGAGAGGTTTTAGCGGTATGTATTGGAGATGGAGGCCTTGAAACAAAATTCAAGAAAATTATTTTACCCTTTAACTGTCAAATTTACTTTTGCTGAGTGTGAATTGTATGGAGAAATTTAAGTGCTAGAGGATGAAAATCCACTTACCTTGGTCCTAAGCTATTTTGGTTTGAGAGATGGAGGCTTTGGAAAGCCAATCCACCCACAGGTGACTCCGTGTTGCCCTCTAAGCCCTTGTTGGTCTGCTTCTGAAGTTTCCTATAACAAAGCTCTGTTTCCTATAGCAAAATGGTGCATGCAAGCCCAAACCTTGATGCTACTCTTCGGATGGATCCAACTTCTCTCCTTCTCTTGATGCTCTTTGAAATGCTCAACGCAATGGTGAAAATGAGACAAATCTTATACCTTTATTGGATTTTTAACGAAATTTGGAGCATTTTGGTGACTCGTACTTAACACGAGTTTCCTCTTTGAGACCGTTGGCCCCCACTTCAATTAATCATTGTTGACCTCGTGATCACTTCACTTCGTACCCATCCACTCTTACTTGACTCGATTTTACTTGCCCAGGTAGAATGCACTTTCACTTTTCCTCCAGTTTCACTTTACAATGGTGGCCAAGTTAACTGTCCACCTTTTTGCCTTTTAAATTTCTAAAACTCGGCATTCAACTAATTTGGCCATTATGGATACACAACAAGAGGTGAGAAGTCATACTGAAGCTTACCCGGTGTTGGTGAGGTGCTAAAGGAGCTGGTGCAAGTAGCTGGAACTGGTGGTGGCAGCCTTAGTCTTTTATTTTCCATGTTTTCAATTTTTTTATTTGTTTTATGAGTGATCAAATTTTTCTGAGTGAGCTGCTTGTCTTTTCTGAGTGATCTTCTTACCCTTTTCTTGTTTTTTTCTTTTGCATGTACTACATGGAGGGGTTTAGATTCCATGGTTGGTGTGCTTGTCCCTCTGGAGTTTGCGGGTGGTATCCTGGAGTCATCTACATTAGATTTCCTTCGTCTTTTAGCCTTGTTGTGCCACACACATATTTGCTACAAGAAGCTTTCTGATACATGTAGAAGTTTGTTTCTTGCCTCTTCTTATTTTAGTTTTCTCAGAAATGGAGGGATATGGTTTATTAAATATATGTAGGAAGTCATGGAATGAATGGAGTGGAGGATAGGCAAGAGAAAGGTTTCCTATGCCAAGTTTCCAATGATTTAGTTTCCAAAGGTGCAACATAGGGTTTAGATAGGGAAACCTTGCACATGGAGTGAAAGAGGGGTTTGGGAATGGTAGGTATAGGAAAAACATGAATTATCATACCCTAACTGAAGTTCAGAAACCCTTAGGTAACCTTTTTCTACACAAATGGGTTTCCTATAGCATTTACAAGAGTTTCCTGTAGTAATACATGAATCCTGTAGTTGCCTGATTTTTCTGTAGCAATTACCATTTAGGGAAAAAGAAAGAAAATTTTGCCTATCTGATGGGTGAAATGGATGAACGGATGGATGATGGAATGTATTATGGAGTGTGCAAGAAGAGAAGAAGAAATAATGAAGAGATATCATTCCTCTGGATCCCAAAAAACCATCTTTAATTACTAACCTGCAAAACAGAAAAACACATAAATGCATATGCATTTCTTCTTTTTACTTTTCTTTCTTCTTTTTTTCTCTTTTTTTTTTTTTCTTGAAGGAAAGTGGGCTGCCTCTACAGAGGTTTTCAACCCAAAGGTCTTCCTTGGGCACCTCAGAGATGTTTTCAGCCAAGGATCTTTTATTCTCTATTTTTTTCTTTTTTCTTTCTTTTTTCGTGCTTTGGGATTGCCTCATGGAGGTTTTCAACCCTATAGTTGGCCTAGGGTGCCTCAGAGAGGTTTTCACCCATGCCTCTTTTTTTTTTCTTTTTTTTTTTCTCTCGGAGGCACTAGAAACTATGGAGTGTCCCATGGCATACACCTCCCTGTTTATGGAATTTATAAATTCTACCCTAGACAGGGGCTTCTTGTAAACCTTGACCCTGTAACCATTGACAAGTAGGGGAATTCCTTCCTCATATATGGTTCTAATCTGAACTGTGCCTCTATCATACAATTTTTCCACTTTTTAGGGTCCCAACCATCTTGTCATTAGTTTTCCTTTGAAGTCCTTAAACCTTGATTCATACAACACCCAATCTCCTTCTTGAAAGGTCTTTTCCTTAATGTTCTTAACATGTCAGACCTTCCTTTCTAGGTGAATTACCTCTATGTGAAGGAGTTATTGCATCCTAAACTCATCCAATCCATTTAAATGCAACAACCTCTCTTTTTTGGAATTTGATATATCTAGGTCTAACTCAGTTGCCATCCTCAAGGTGTTGGGAATTTGATATATCTAGAGGTTTCTTGCCATAGACTAGGTCATAAGGAGTGAATCTTGTTGTTGTTATCAAAGCATTGTTGTATGCCTTAGTAGCTTCTACCAATATGTCCACCCAATCTTTCCTGTTGATGCTCACAACCTTGGTGAGGATAATTTGCAAGGCTCTGTTAGTCACTTCCACTTGGAAATTCACTTGAGGTTGGTAGGAAGTAGAAGTCTTATGTTTTATCTTGTGCCTCCTCAGAATATTATCAATGACATGAGAAGTGAGTTGTGCCCCTTGATCAGTGACTACTTCTCTGAGGTACCCAAACTTGTAAAACACATTCCCCCTAAGAAATTATGCTACTTTCTCCTCGGTTGCTACCTTCATAGCTTTCATTTCAGCCCACTTTGTCAGGTAGTCAGTGTAGACTATGATATACTTTTTCTGTCCAGATGGTGGATCAATAGGTCCAATGAAGTCCATGACCCATTTTTCAAATGGCTCAAGAGCCAATTGAGGGTGAAAAGGAATCTCATCCCTTTGTGTAGGTTACCCCATCCTTTGGCACTGGTCGCACTAGCTATTGTATCTTCTAGAATTCTGGTGAAGGGTAGGCCAATAGTATCCTGCCTGCAAGACTTTGAAGGCAGTATTTTTTGCATAAAAGTGGCCTCCACAAGGGCTATTGTGACATGTAAAGAGGATATCAAAAATTTCTTTCTCCCTCACACATCTTCTGAGAATTTGGTCAGGGTCTAGATTGAAAATATTTCCCACAATACATGTGAAAGGTGCTTTTTCTGATGATCTTTATTTTCTCCTTGAATGAGAGATTAGGAGGGAGATTTCCAGAAAACAATTAGTTAGCTATGTCATAAAACCATGGTGAGAGTGATGATATAGAAAAGAGATGTTCATCTGGCAGCTGGTCATCCAACATTCCTTCTTCACATATAGATAGAGCTAACCTGGATACAAAATCTACAACAACATTCTCCTTTTGAGGTTTATCAACAATGGTTAGGTAAAACTGCTGTAAAAGTAACAACTATCTAATTATCCTAGCATTAACATCTAGTTTGTTCATTAAATATTTCATGGTTGCATGTTCAGTGTGCACAAAGGTCTGATACCTACTGACATAATGTATAAATTTGTTTAAAGCATGGATAATGGATAAAATCTCCTTATCTGTGACAACATAATTGAGTTTGGCCTTAGAAAAGTTCTTACTTATGAAATAGATTGCATAAGGTAATTTGTCTTCTAACTACCGTAATGATACCCCCACAGCTTTGTTAGATGCATCTGTGTGGATGTGGAAAGGTAGAGTCCAATTTTTACCTCAGAGAATGGGGGTAGTAGTTAAATTTCCCTTAATGAGCTCAAAAGCCTCTTGAGAAAGACTGGACCAATTAAACTCATAATCTTTGGCCAATAAACCAAATAGTGGAAAATCCATCTTACTAAAATCTTTGATGAATCTTCTACAATAGCTAGCTAACCCTAATAATCTCCTGCCATATCTCTACTTTTGAGGAGCAGGTACCCTTTTGATAATAGTGATTTTGCTTGGGACCACCTGTATTAATACTTGGGAGATTAAGAGTCCTAATACAACTCCTGCTCTTTTAAGGAATTCACACTTTTCTGGGCTCAGGGAGAGATGCATCTCAATGCACCTTCTCAAAAATTTTCCCAAATTTAAGAGAGCTTCCTGAAAGTCGTCCCCATAGGGTGTGAAATCATCCATGTAGATTTCAACAGAGTCATGGACTAGCTGAGAGAAAATTCTCAAGAAATATCTTTGGAAAGTAGTTGGGGCATTGCACAACCCAAAGGGTAGGACCCTGTAAGCGAAGGTAGCCCAAGGGTAGGTGAAAGAGTCTTATCCTAGTGTTCAGGGCTGATTTGGATCTGGTTATACCCACTGAACCCATCTAAGAATGGAAATAACTTCTTTCCTACAAGGCCATCCAAGAATTGGTCTATAAAGGGCAAAGGGAAATGGTCCTTCTTGGTGGTTTTGTTAAGCTCCTAATAATCAACATAAATTCACCATTTTCCATTCTTCTTCAGGATTAGGACAAGAGGAGATACCCACTCACTGTCTGATATAGGATAAATGAAACATGCATCCAACAGTTTCTACAACTCTTCCTTGACTATGTCCTTTAGATATGGGTTCATCCTTCTTTGGGGTTGTCACATAAGCTTGCATCCTTCTTTGATGTAAATATGATGTCTACATACTGAAGGATGCATCCCTTTCATTTCCTTGTAATCCCAAGAAAATGCATCTAGGTTTTATTTTAAAAGCTGGCATAGATGTTTTTCTTCTTCATCTGAGAGGTTTGAGTTGATTTTCAGAGATATGGATGGGCCAAACTCAATAGCCTTGGTGGTTTTAGAGGTTGAATAAACTGAGTGAAATTCCATCCAAGGTTTGCTTTCATATTCTTTGACTAGGTTTTCAAGTGGACTGCTAGTGGGGGACTGGTTTTGAATGGCATGGTCGATGATTTCGTCTTCATCAAGCTGCCCCCTCTAAGAACAACATCTATAGGTAGAACATGATCAATGGAAGGATGGGTTGGTGGATATAATACTAGCTGTTTAGACAAGGGCCCATTTTTAATAGTCATGTTTCTTGCCCACCAACTGATATAAGCATCTGCAGTGGCTAACCAAGGTCTCCATAAGATGAGAGGATATCCATTGAACTTGGTTTTTGGTTGAAGAACTAGGAAATATGTAGGATACTCCCAAGATTCAATTGAAACCATAACATCCTCAACAATTCCTTCCGGAGTTACTGTGGACCGATTTGCAAGTTGTAAAACTGTTGTGGTTTTCCTTAAAGTCCCTTGGAGGTTGAGTTTCAACATAGTTTCCTTGGTCATGAAATTTATGGAAGCCTCTAGATAAATTAGATTATTGGGGACTATGACACCATCTATGTGCATACCTACAACTAGAATTCCAGGGTCTAGGTACTTTGGAAAGATCACCCTTCCCAACATTAGGTCGGACAAATGTCCTACTACATTGATGGTGGGGGTATCTTTCTTCTTTCTCCCAGGATTCTTGAAGAACTTTTCCTTGATGAGCCTATTGTAAATAGGGACATCCTTAATGGCCTGGAGAAGTGGTGTATTTACACAAAATTTTTAACTCTCTCAGAATTTTAGTCTCCTTTGGGGTGTGCTGAATAGAATGGATCAAGTGCTCATGAAAATTAGGTTGTTGGATCTGAGTGTTACGTTCTTCCTTTTCCTCCTCAACCTCTACAAGTAGAGATGTAGGGTGGTTGTCTGGGAGTACTCTTCCATAAGTTGGATATGGAGGGTGGTTGTCTGGGATTAATCTCATGTATCTCCACACCATAAGTTGGATAGGATGTATCTCCACTATAAACCTGATGTACTTGTCTGTTTTTCGGGTTTGGATTTGTTTGTGCAGGCATTTGAGGCAACTTGGGTGGCACAACATGAGTAATAAGAGTTTGATGTTGTGGTGGAGGCATTAGAGTAGGTGGTTGATTGTGTTGAGGCCTCCACCCTTGGGATGGATTGTTCCACTAAGGTTGTTGAGGAAATTATTGCTAAAATGGTTGGTTCATAGGTTGAGGATGATATGGAGGGTTGTAAGGCCAAGTAGGAGGTGTAGGCTAGGATGGAGGAGTGGGGGTGTACCAAGGTTGCATGGGTGCATTTTGATTATTGTGATAGTAAGAGTAAGGTGCACCTTTCTTACCCTATTGATATGACCTAGGGCTTTGAGGCATTCTTTGGTTGATGAAACAGAGTTGCTATGGTCCTACTTCCCCACCTTGATATGAAAATTTAATTCCACGTAAGGAGGGACACTTGTCTGTGGCATGATTCTCCTCACAGACTAAGAAAACCTCTATGACACATAGTGGAAATTTATTTCTAATGTGCTTTCTGGTACATCTAGGGTAAAATATAACCAAAGCTCTTTCTGCTTCCTCTTGCTTTCTTTTGACCTGCATTGTGTCCATTTGAAAATCAAAGGTGTGCAACATGTCACTCTTTAAGTCCTGCAGTATATTTCCATTCTCATGTTTGATGGAGGTGGAAGAGGAAAGGGTGTTGGATGTAATTTGGCTGGCTTTTTCTTTCTCCATGAATACCCTAGAATGGTTCCTGAAGAAAATTTTGATTGTTTCACAAGGAAGTTTATAGATATCTCCTCCTAATAACATATTGAGGGTTTCTATCACCTCCTCTCTGATCCCTTGGAGAAGTACTAGTTTAAGTGATCCAAGATCAAGGGTACAGTTGCCTCTCTTATAGTTTAACTGAAACCTTTCATCATAGTCTTCTATAGATTCATGAGGCCCTAGAGTCATCCTAAATATCTCATCCTTAGTTTCCTTGGACGTACAATAGTCTTTGTACTTGTTGTTGAAGGCCTCTTTCATTTGTGCCTAGGTAGTAATGTTGTTCCCAAGTATACCCATGAACCAGCGCAAGGATGCATCCTTAAGGGTGGATGGGAATAGCTTTAGATTTTGATAATCTAAGGCATAGTTATAGGTCCTACAAACAAAATCAAATAAAAACATGAATGTGTCAGGATATTCTGAGGTAATTCCATGAAAGTGTAGAAGGGCTGAGGGGATAATGTTTTTCATCTTAGTTTCCCCATATGCCTCTCTAATGGGAAAGGCTTCTTGGGTTTCAATGTCAGAAATGGTTGATATAGGTGAATCAGGTTCCTTGGGTGAAACAAGATCTTCTTCTCAGGTTCCTTGGGTGACACAAGATCTTCTTCTTCTCCAATAGGTTCTTCAAAATTTTCAGAAGGCTCACCTATGGTGTGTTCAACCTCAAAACCACTGAAGAAGAGTGAAGGGTGACTATGTGGTGATGTGGGGGTTTTAGGTAAAAAAATTTCTTGAGTATCCATACTCCTATGAGGCATGAAAATCGGATTTTTTGGTATTTTTTTCAATATTTTTGAAACAACATGTAAAAGGAAAGAAAAAAATAATGCTAAAACAAAATCAAAGCATATACTAGACACCTCCCCGGTAACGGCGCCAAAAAGTGGTGAGCCTTGGTATTGCAAAAAGAATGTTGCAACTCCCAGAGGCTTCCCTAATTTACTTTATCAGCCCGGGGTTCATACAAACTTGGAGGTGACAGTGCTATATACATAGCAGATGCATTCTACTCATGTCATCCTCTTCTGAGCTTTACGAAAGGGTGATACTTCTAGGGTTTCTATATGAAGTCTGTCACACTTCTGAAATTAGGCCTAGGGCTACAAATGATTCAAAGGCATGGAAATATCAGCAAGTAAAAAACTATACTACAACAAACAAGTACATCTAACTATTTTGCAATGAAAGAAATCTACTTATTAGACTATGATAAGAATTGAAAAGCAACCTAGGCATCTTGCATGAAGTAAATTTCTGAATTGAAATGGCATAAAGAAAACTAATATATTCACACTTTGCTGGGAAAAATGCCTAAACACACTCTACTTACCCTATGCTCTATATATCATGCTTTTAACCATGCAACTACTCATGCCTTAAATGCACTTGAAAATGTGTTGTTTTGCAGCTAGGAGAAGAAAGTGTTGAGGTGGCTCATGGAAGGCTTGAACACATGGGGGCAAGGATGGAGGTGTATGAGTGGTTTTTGCAGGTTTAGAGGATAGTGATGGTGCTTTCTCAGCTTAAGGAGGGGCCCACAGGTGCTATTTCAAGTGCTACTACAGGTTTCCTATAGTGCTATAGGAAAGTCCTGAATTGCTACAGAAAATAGTCTGAGGGCAATCTGAGGCCAAAAAAAAGTGGAAAAAGGGTAGGGAAGGTGGAGTGAAGGTGTATTAGGATGAGTGGAAGGTGGACCACCCCTTGGCCAAGCTCAAAACCTTTTGGGAGGTCTTTCTTGCACCAGGGGGTTTTCTTGCGATGTAGGGATGAAAAATCCGAAAACAGGTTGATGGTGATTTTGATGACTAGAGGGCTGATGAAGTGAGAGATGAAGCTGAAGGTGTTGGTGAAGTTCTCCATGGCTGTGATACTTGTACCTACAAGAAAAATACCTATTCATGCAATAGAAATGGAAAAATTCATGATAAAGGCAATGAAAAAGATGACTTCAATTTGTAAAGAAAATCTACTGTAATCTACAAACAAATATCTAACACAACATTCTAAAGATATCCATGGGATCACATCAACTAATCTCATCCATTCCAAGAAATCATAAAATAAGAAACATTTTTGGTCTGTGGGGAAGGTCTACCCTCCTCAGTCTCTATTGAAAGAGATGAGACGGGGAGGCTTGACTCACAACTTTCTGAAGTTATAACCTATTCTACCAACATGTAAGAAAACTAGACCTACAATAAAAGACAAATTGAAGCAAACTAAAAACAGTAAATGAAAATACAAACAAACTAGCTAAATATTCATAAGAAAAACTAGCTAAATGACATGAAAGTAAAGAATGATTACACAAGAGAGTCCGAGGCACATGGATTGGGCCCTAACCCACAAGCCTAGCTCTCTGAAACTAGATCAGTAAGGCAAAGTCTGAATTCTCATTTCATTTCAAAATATAGTCTCATTACATCAATATAAAAGTCTTGAAAACAGATTACAAGAGCAAAGAGCCTAATGGATTTCTCCAAATTTCAAATCCTAATGAGCTCTTGATAAAATATATTTAACCTAAAATGGTAGCTACCAACACCTCCCTATAAAATAGGTGATGGGTCCACTTGAATGCAAGTGAAGTATGGCTTGAGTGCACTTGATCTTGAGTTTTCCTGGTTACCTTTGATTTCGAGCTATTGGAGGGAATATCGAGGATCCCTTGGCTACCTTTGAGAGTCAAGGAGGGTGGGAAACCCCCTAGTATCTCTCCTTGTTGTCTACTCCGAGTCTTTATGACAAAATCTCCACAAAAATGCAATATCTTCATGATTGTACTGCATTTAACTCACGTTAGGTACTCGAGGTATGTTAAGCCTCAATCACCACCTACACTAGCATCATAAGACCATAATATAGTTAAAATGCAAGAAAAATAGACTTAATACGGTAAAAAGGTGACCATTAACCCCTCCAAATGTACCTAATGATGGAGCTCATCACACGAGGTCATGGTATATAGTTGGTATGGTCATGCATGTTGTTGTTGTGATGCTATGTTGTTACATGGATATTCTTATGATTATACATGTACATGTTAATGTGTACTAATCCTACAAATGAGATAAGCCTCCCCTGAACATCATGACTGAGGTATGGATTTGATTTTGGAATGTATTTGGTTGATCTAACATTGTATACTTGCAGGGAGAAGAGAATCCAAGATGACAAGAAAAATGGCAGACTACAGTTCCTATGAATCTCCCTACATATCATTTGGGAAGCAAGGAGAAGAATATTCTCCTGGTATAGAAGATACATTGACAAGATTGAGGGCGGATATCAAAAATTACAAAGCAGATAATGACATGTTGGTTGAGGCTCAGGATATAATTGCAAAGGCTCAAGAGAAATAGGTAGATTTTAATGCAACAAATCTTCAGAGCTTGTCAGAGTTGTAGAAACAAGGATAGCTAAGAATCAGTCAAGAGAAAGAATAAAAATAAAATGGAGCCTATGGTAGCCTATCTTGGTCCAGATACATATTGGATAGAGGGGACGCAGTGAGAGCTGGAATATCACTAGATACACCTAACAGGAAGAATGGTATGCATGGGAATCATTATAGTTCCTCATCTGGGAGACATCATCTCAGTCATTATCATCATCATCCTTACAGGATGAGGGAGTATTTACCTGATGATTTCAGGAAATTGAAGCCTCCTAAATTTGATGGAGAGATGAAGAAACCATAATATGCTGAGGCATGGTTGTTGGAATGAATAAATTCTTTAGATTGCATAGAAACTTAGAGAATATGAAATCCAAGATATTCATCTTCAGTCTTAAAGGGAAAGCAGATATCTAGCGGGAAGATGTGAAGAATGTCAAGGGAATTTGAGAGGAAGACTTGATTTGGGATGATTTGAGGAGGATATTCAAGAAGAAGTACTTATTAGAGAGGTATTATGATGATACATATAAGGCGTTTTATGAGCTACAAATGGGTTCTATGACAGATGATGAGTATACTAGAAGATTATTGGAGTTGTTGAGGTATGTGCCATATCTCAAGGAGGAAAAGGATAATATTCAGAGATTCATAAGTGGATTTCCAACAACATATAGAGACCATATTGATTTTGATGGGCCTATATCAGTAGAGGAATCCATCTAGAAATTGAGGCATTTTTATGAGCAGTCAAAACGCAAACCTGAGCATAAACATGACTTGAATGGGAATGAGAGAGTAAAAGGGAATTTTCCACTGAAGCAGGGAAGAACTCAAGATGTAGGTGATAAAGAAAATTTTTCTCCTTACAAGAAGTTCAATGCAGCTGAGAAGGGACATGTGTCACAACCCAGAGAGGAGCAGACTAGAGGTGATGGTAGAGAACTGTTGCGTTGTTGGATCTGTGGCAAAGATCATCGTAAGAAGGATTTCCCATTGTAACAGAGAGGTAGGCCTCATATATGTTGGGTGTGTGTTATATTCTTTGGAACCTATATTAGGTGGGCAGACCTAAATATGGTTTTGTGCATGGGTTTTCACATGGTTTTGAGCATGATGGTTTTCTTCTCATGGTATTTTGTAGATCTAGTCAAGGGAAATACGGTTATGTTCTAATCCAGGGTTAATGGATTGGGGTTTATGAATGATTTAACATGTATATATATGTGTTGTAACACTAGAAATAACAAAATGAAAAATCAATCTGGTCGTCCTAGTTTGGGATCCAGGGAAAAATATCTATGTATATTTATTTTATGTTTTATGCACTCGCTATTGTTTATTTTCTATTTTTTAAGAATTCATTTGCAGATAATTTCTGTACAGGGTTAAAAACAACAATATCTATAGTGCTCAGGAGGTGCATATAGTTAGGGATGTTGGGTATAGTATTCCTCAGATCTATGTGGTTGTGGGCAACAGGCAGGCGGATCACCAGGCATCTATCATTGAGATGGACAGTAAGCTTTGTGATCAAGTTATTTCTATTTTGATTGATCCTGGATCTAATTATAGTTCTGTTAATCGTGAACTGTTGGATAAGTGTGGATTAAGAAAATAAGTGCATGTAGAGTCTTGGTTGGTGCAGTTGGCTATAGGTACGAATAAGAGAGTTCATCATTAGCCTTAAGAGCTTGTGAATTTGAGTTGAATGGTATGCCTACATCATCAAATTTTAATGTACTGTCATTGGGATCATATAGTATGATTTTGGCTATGGATTGGTTGTATCTTCACAAGACCAAAGTAGATTTCTATGACAAGGCTATTGAGTGTCTGGATGATAATGGAGAGAAAAGAATATTGCAGGGGAAGAAGAAGCCTGAATTAGTGAGGATGGTCACAACTATGCAAGCTAAGCGCAGTTGCATGAAAGGGTGTGTGATGTTTGGAGTTCATATTTCTAGTGACAAGCATAAGGATGTTGAGGATGCAAAAATATTCAAGAGGTACCTGTATTGCAGCAATTTCAAGATGTGTTTCTAGTAGAGATTCTTGAGTTTCCTCCGCGTAGGGAAGTAGACTTTTCTATTGAGTTGGTACCAGGGGAAACACTAACATCAAAGGAAACTTACAGGATGAGCACTCCAGAGTTAGTAGAGTTGAAGTTGCAACTGAAGGAAATTCTTGATAAGGGATACATTAGACCAAGTGTATCACCTTGAGGTGCACCAATATTATTCGTGAAGAAGAAGGATGGTACTCTTAGATTGTGCATTGATTACAGGAAGCTAAAAAAGGTGACGATTGAGAACATGTACCCATTTCCGATGATTGATGACTTGTTTGATCAATTGAAGGGATAAATAGTGTTCTCAAACATTGATTTGAGATCAAGGTACCATCAGGTACGCATCAAAGAATGGGACATCTACAAGACTGCCTTCAGGACTAGGAATGGGCATTATGGGTTTTTTGTAGTTCCATTTGATTTGACTAATTCTCTAGCTAACTTTATGTGATTAAAGAATAATATGTTGCATCATTATCTGGATTTTTTTTTTAATCATTAATGACATCGTAGTATATTCTAAGAATGAGGAAGAGCATTCTAATCATTTAGAAGAAGTGTTGAGATTACTAAGAGAGCATCAGTTGTATGCTAATCCTAGCAAGTGAAATTTATTTCAGATAGAAGTACACTGCTTGGGACATGTTGTTTCCAAGAATGGCATAGTAGTAGACCCATAAAAGATAAGGGCTATCATGGAGTGGGAAACTCCTAGAAATGTGGAGGAATTCAGATCATTCATGGGGTTAGCAGGTTACTATAGGAGATTCATTATGAACTTTTCACACATTTCATATCCTATTACATCATTACAAAGAAAAGGTAAGAATTTTGAATGGACAGAGGAGTGTGTAGCCAGTTTTGAGAAGTTGAAGTAGTTGTTGAAAAAAACTCGAGTGTTAAAGATAACAGATCCGAATAAAGAATTCGTAGCATGTAAAAATTCTTGTAAGAGAGGACTTGGTGGAGTCCTTATGCAGGAAGGATAGGTGATATGCTATGAGTCTAGGAAATTGAATGAGAAGGAGAAGAACTATGTGACTCATGATCTTTAGTTGGCAACTATTATTCATGCCTTGAAGATGTGGAGACATTATCTTAATAGAAGTAGGTTTGTGTTGATGAGAAATCAAAGTGGGTTAAGATATCTATTTGACCAATCAAATTTACATGCCAAGGAAGCCAGATGGTGGGATACCCTTAGTGAGTTTAATTTCGAGATTAGATACATCAAGGGTAAGGAGAACAAGGTTGCAAATTCTCTCAGAAGGAAAGTGCACTAGTTGAACCATGTTGTAGTAGTGATCTCATATGGGACAATTTTATAGCATCATATCTTACAGGATGGAAAATAGGATGACAGGTATAGGGAGCTTACGCACAGGTTACAACAGGGTACAAGTGATCAGGATGTGGACTATGATCTCACAACAAATGGATCGGTGAGATTTAGGCATAGGATCTATGTGCCAAATGAAAGTGAGGTGATCAAGAAGCTTATCTTGCCAAGGGAGTTTCATGTAAAACAATATTTAGGTCATCCAAGATAGAAGAAGACATTGAAAACAATGAATAAATCATACTATTGGCCAAATTTGAAGAAGGAAGTGGCAGAGTTTGTGGCGATATGTTTGGATTGTCAACAGGTCAAAGCAAAGTGTAAGCATCTATGTGGGTTGCTTCAGCCTATTCCAATTCCAAAATGGAACTGGGAGGTCATTTCCTTGCATTTCATTACATGTCTTCCAAGGAAATGAAGGAATCATGATTCTATCATGGTTATGGCAAATCGTGTTGAGCAAGGTAGGTCAATTCATTCCACTGAAGACTACTTATTCATCTAGTGAGGCAACACAAATATTCATGAGGGAGATGATGAGAGTGCATGGTGGTCCAAAGAAGATTGTGTCAGACATAGATGCCAAGTTCACTTCCAAGTTTTGGAAGGATTTTTTCACAATATTGGGGACAAATTTGGCCTTCAACACAAATTATCATCCACAAACATATGGAAAAATAGATTGGGTGAGTAGGATACTAGAGGATATGCTGAGGATGTATGTCATGCATGAGCAGAGGAGATGGGAGGAGTACCTTCCATTGGTTTATTTTTCATACAACAACTAATATTAGGAGTCATTGAGGGTGAATCTGTATGAGGTACTATATGGGGAGAGTTGTAACACTCCCATTAGATGCAAGTTATAAATAATAATATAAAGGAAGCACAGGACATGCAGAAATTTTATGCAAACCAACATAGGGAATTTAAGGAGTTTTGGGTTGGGGAGCATGTGTATTTACACATCAAGCCCAGGAACACTACTACATTTGGGGGAAATTCCGACACATGGTTCCGACGCTTTTGACCAAATGTCGGAAATTTCCCCAAATTTTTTCAATCCCACCCGAAACCGTCGCTATACCGACGTTTATAGAAAAGTGTCGCAATACCGACACTTAGACAACGTGTCGCAATTGCGACGTTTGGAGGAATACATCGCAATTGCGACACTATGCTCCAAAGTGTTGCTATTGCGATGGCTGCCTCCAAATGTCGCAAGTGCGACACAATGTCTAAGTGTCACAATTGTGACGTTTGGAGGCATCCGTCGTAATAGCAACGCTTTTTCCACTGTCAGTATAACAACACTTATATGCGCGCTACATAAAAATAAGAAACTTATATGCGCGCTACATAAAAATGAATTTATTAAAAATACGAAACTTATATCCATCGCAATAGCTACATTAACGTCTGATATCACGAGCGCATTCGCCCTCCGCTCTTGCAAAACAACATTCACCCTCAGCTCTTGCAAAACAGCATTTTCCCTCAGCATTCGCCCTCAACTCTTGCAGAATAGCATTCGCCCTCAGCATTTGCCCTCAACTCTTGTAGAACAGCATTCGCCCTCAGCATTTTCCCTGAGCTCTTGCATAATAGCATTCGCCCTCAGCATTCGACCTGAGCTCTTGCAGAACAACATTTGCCCTGCATTCGCCCTCAGCTCTTGCAGAACAGAATTCACCCTCAGCTCTTGAAAAATGGTAAGTTCTTACTGCAGGCCCTTCCTCCTATAGTAGGGTTGACTCTATTTGGGTTTTTTTGGTCAATTCCATTGGATTTTGTTAGGCTGTAGGGTTATCTCTAGATGTCAAGAATCAAGATTCAATACCCTCTATTATCTTCATCACCCAATACAAGATTTAAATTTTTCCCAAAAAAATGCTTATTAGTTTGGCAGCCATTATTTTTCCCTACTTTAAAAACCCTACATTTAAATGAAAACAAGCATTGCATTTCAACTACAAAAATCTATTAGTGTTCAAATGTACATGTGTGCATCACTTGTGTAGGGTATTCATTTTCCACTTTCACATTATCCAAGAATGTGTGCAGTATAGTTCATATTTTTTGTGATTTATATTATCTTGAAAAAGGAAAGGTAAATTATTTCCCATGGAAAAGAAGGTTTTCCCTTTTTACTACTGGAAATGGTACAACAAAGTTCCATTTCTACCCGAAACTCCTATGAAACAGGAACCA
Organism: Pinus albicaulis; assembly: GCA_034641835.2. Lineage (NCBI taxonomy): Eukaryota > Viridiplantae > Streptophyta > Pinopsida > Pinales > Pinaceae > Pinus > Pinus albicaulis. Next base: position 45,240,271 of record CM076584.1, read on the forward strand.
AATAAAGGCCATGTCCTCAATGGACATCATTTGGCTTTGAAAATGGCCATTTCACCGTGTTGTTTCTTATAATACATCACGATAGTTTCTTAGGTCATTTCTTGTTTCTTGAGATGAAAAACAACCAAAGAAATTGTGAAGATCCTTTCAAGAAATAAATGACCATTTCTCAATCATATCTCAACTATTTTTTATTTTATTAAGTGGTTGCTTACTTTGAGAGAAATTTGACACTTTTATAAGGAATATAACATAAAAACACAAAAAGGGAAGGAATTGATGAGGTAGATGTCCTTTAGTTGTTGTCAATTAAGAATTGATAATACACGATGCATGTTCTGTACTACAAACTAGATTCCTTCCTGGAGTTAGGACACAGAGTATTGAATCAAAGTTTTAGTTTCTAACTTCTTGTATTGGTTCATCAATCTTGAAATTCAGACATTGCATGTCTTCATTGCTTCATGTTTGAATAATTTGCATCATATCATACAATAGGAAATTAGGAATTATGATTATTATTACTTTATGGATCTATTAAGTTACTTTTAAGTTTTCATGGTTTAGTGTGAAATTATTCTAGTGTGCCCCTAGGCCCAGGTGAAGGAATTCCAAGGACTGAGAACCCTAGTTTTTAAATGGTATTGTTTCTAACTATTTTTTAAAACATACAAATTACAATTAAATTTTAAAACTTAAGAGTTAAAACTTAAATGATTCAAATGAATTGGTATGCTATTTGGATGAATTGGTCTGGCATATTTAGAAAGATCAAACCTCAGAAATAAACATGTCTATTTTTTAATGGTAAAGAAGTCTTAGACATTAAATTTACAGCTCTGTTATAGTAGATGTATAAAATGCTTCCTACAGGTTTATTGGCATGGGGTTGATCAAATACAATTTGGACATACACAGCCTAATTTCCAAGAGGGATTATTTGTTCACACCAAAGGTGTTGTAGCTACTATGACTATGTTGTAAAACTGGACAAATAGCATATCTATCATACTAGGCATGGCTTAGACAGAGTAGTTACTGGTGAAGAAATTTCTGCTGGCTTTGAATTTAAATGTAACAGAAATTTAATCTCTTAACCAGAGGTTTCCTGGATCTTAATTCTATGAATTTTCTGCCTTGGGACTACTATGAAATATTATACAAAACAACAGTGGAAGTGAATAGTATTCCAATTGTAATGTTCTCTTATAATTAAATTACCCAAGGGAGGACAAAGTAGCCTATCCAACCCCATAGGCTATAGTCAATTATAAAGGGGGAAGTTAAAAATTAAAAAAAAATAAAAATTAAACCTTAAAACATACCTACCTATCCATGAATCATAAGTTCATAACTTACCCAGCGAAAGCATAGACTTTCCACAAACATCCATCCTCAAATTGCCATGGATGAGCCAGAGCCTCAAGATGAGAGTGATTCCTACTTGGAGAGCATGCTAAGTGAAGATCTAAGTGATGCTGATGACATGGATGCTGATGATATGGCTTGAGGAAGCCATTGCTCACTATTAGGCTTTAGCTATTTTTATTTTAGTATATCAAAATTTCCTAGTTCATGTTTACAGTTTGCCATTTGGAGATGCCTTGAGGCAAATTTTGAATTTAGTATGACAATGGACATATATTTTGAAATTTTGAATCATGATTCTAATTTCTTATAACTTACTAATATGTAAACTGAGCTCCAATTTGCACTTGATATCATATATGAATCATGATATTATCAAACTAGAAATTTTGAAATTTCAATGACAAATGTCACATGTGAATGTTGAAACTTGAATGTTGAATGATGTGCATGTTTAAATCTTTAAAGTTTAAAATTTATAAATTATTAGTAATTTACAAATTACTATATTAGTGTCATTAAATTTATAATTTATAAATTATAATTTAGAAAATATAGTATTATATATGATATATAAATTATAATATATATTAATATAAAAATACCCAGACGAACCCACGCACGCTGTTTCAAAAAATGTTGTCCCCGTCCCCGTCCCCATCCCTGTCCCCGAACCCACGTTTCCTAGAAACATAGTTTCAAACATTAAATATCAACAAAATCGTTTAAAGGATATTGAAAGGAAAAAGGTGATGGAAGATAGAAAGTGCCTTACTTAAATTCTCTAAGGATTTTTCAATAGTTGCTCCAAAAGCTTCACTTCAAGGCCCTTCAAGATCGTCTCCAACAATGCTATACCATCAGCTTCAACAATGTTGCTCAAAAAATTTCCTCAAGGTATTCACAACAAGTTTACTAGAAGTTTCTCCAACAATATATTCAATAAGGTCTTCATTGTCAACTCGTCTCTTGTTTGGGTGCCTTAATGTGCAATGACATGTTTCCAGGACTGAATTCAATGCAAGGCATATTTGAAACTCTATCTCTGTCTTCCGATGTCTTATTAGAAATTATTTCAATTTTCATTTTGTTTTTTCAAGTTAGATATTGTTTTCAAGTTTTTACATTTATAATTTTATTTCAATGTGGCAGACTGACCAAGGCAGTACAGGAACAACCCCGAGACGGGATGATCGTGGAAAGAGGCCAGCGGAGGAACATGTAAAGTGCCAGCATTTCTCTATCTTCAGGTATTTTAGCTATTTACATAATTGAAATAATATTAATTTTGTTCAAATATGCAGACACCTAGCCATGGTACGCCTGATGATTCCCTCTTTGAGGAAGAGATTTCTTCATCCCTATCTCCAGTGTTCTTGTTGCGAAAAAAGGCACGAGATGCAAGGTCAAAATTTAATACTTTGATAGACACGCCTAAAAAACCTGAAACAGAAGAGAGGATAAAAAAAATTATGAGCCAACTAGAAACATATCAGGTAATAATAAAAATTCAAAAGGATATTTTTTTTGTTCTACATGAGATGAATTGTGATAGTTTGATTTTTAATTTTTACATTGACTAAACTAACAAAAAGTTATTTTTTATGTAGCGTTTTTTGGCACTTGCTAAACCCGATGTTGGTGGTAGTGGGAAAGAAGGGCAAGAGATTTCCCAGCAACCCTCTCATACACCTTCTACTCCTTTAGGTGCCAGCCAAGAAACACACCCTGCCCAAGCAGACACCCAGCCAACCGCTAAACGTGTTGGCAATGATGAGGCTGATATGGTCAACTACATTATTGCGTTTCCTAGAGCTACACGTGTCAGCTCCACAGGGACCATTAATGGCACATTGTTGGTGAACGATGAAGGTGTCCTTATAAAGCACGTACAACTCCCAGGTAAATTTTAATATTTTAACTATTTCATGTACTTTATCTAAAACATATTTATCATGATTTTTATTTTTAAATTAATGATAATATATTTTTTTTTTATGTGTAGGAAATAATGAGTTCTACAGGTTTTTGGAGAGCCATGCGTTGGTAATTTTTTGCGCAAGCATACGCACAAGGTGGAATTCCTAGAATTCCAACCTGAAAAAAGAACTTCTAGATTATCTAGAAACCCTTTTTGGGGTCGGCACATTTGACAGAATAGCGGTGGCTCGGGTAGCCGGCAAATATTTGAAATATACCAGGGACACCTATAGGACGCAATTGAAATTTAACCCTAGATACGAGCATCCTCTCACAGTTCCAGAGAGTGAGTGGAGAGCACTCATCCATGACGAAAAAGTGAAAAGGGCAAAGAAAGAAGGAAAAATGCCAACTGGACCCGCAAGGTAAATTACAACTTTAATTCAATAGCTTTAATTTTCTCTATGTCTAAAATAAAAGTGTGCTACGTCATATCTGAATTCAATATTTTGATGCTAGGTTTCCTGACACCTCAAAGGCAACCAAAGCTAGGATTGAAAAAAAGGGCCATCACAAGCTAGGCCAGGGCGGCTACGTGAAATTAGCCGCAAGAATTGTAATTAAGTAGCTAAACATCTTATAATTAATTGTATCACCTTCCAACATTTTTGTAATCCTATCAAATATGATTAAAAATAAACAATCATATGTCATGTAGGGTGATGAATTTGGAACAGAAACTACAGAGGAAGATAAAAATATCGCTTTCCATTTCAGCTATCAAGCCGTAGTTGAACGTCGCAGAAGCTTGGGGCAGGTCCCAAGATCTAGAATGCCTGATAAGGTAAAACATTAACCTTTCAATATGTTTGTTTTCATCCATAAATTTAATGTCTAAAAACTTTGTTTAAATCAGGGGAGCAGCACTACCGACGAGGAAAATAACCTAGTTTTAGAGCCAGATGTAGATGATCCTCACATGCAACCTGATCATTGTAGTGGGGACCAGGCCGACAATGCTACTATCAGTGAGGGCCGTGACGATAATTAATTTCCACTTATAATTTTTTCTAATTATACCTTGATGGTTGTCCTTATAATGTTTTTTGTTTAAATGATAGAGAATGTTTCCCTTGAGGATCTTACCACCAGAGAGGAAGACAGGGCAACAGTCCCAACGGCGACAACTGGTGCACCAGGTAAATAATCTTATTGCAATTTTTTTTATTAATATTACCGAACTAGTTCAATGATATTTAAAAACTGACAATTAAAATTTAATATTATCTGTTTTTGTAGGCGATGCCCCGTCACTGGATGAGACCAGACATCGTGACTACGCAACTAGGTCAGCGGCGACAACTGGTGCACCAGGTAAATAATATCATTGCAATTTTTTTTATTAATATTATCGAACTAGTTCAATGATATTTAAAAACTGACAATTAAAATTTAATATTATCTATTTTTGTAGGTGATGCCCCGTCACTGGATGAGACCAGACATCGTGACTACGCAACTAGGTCAGCGGCGACAACTGGTGCACCAGGTAAATAATCTCATTGCAATTTTTTTATTAATATTACCGAACTAGTTCAATGATATTTAAAAACTGACAATTAAAATTTAATATTATCTGTTTTTGTAGGCGATGCCCCGTCACTAGATGAGACGAGACATCGTGACTACGCAACTAGGTCAGCGGCGACAACTGGTGCACCAGGTAAATAATCTCATTGCAATTTTTTTTATTAATATTACCGAACTAGTTCAATGATATTTAAAAACTGACAATTAAAATTTAATATTATCTGTTTTTGTAGGCTATGCCCCGTCACTGGATGAGACCAGACATCGTGACTACGCAACTAGGTCAGCGGCGACAACTGGTGCACCAGGTAAATAATCTCATTGCATTTTTTTTTTATTAATATTACCGAACTAGTTCAATGATATTTAAAAACTGACAATTAAAATTTAATATTATCTGTTTTTGTAGGCGATGCCCCGTCACTGGATGAGACCAGACATCGTGACTACGCAACTAGGTCAGCAGTGCGGGTCGAAAGGCACGAAACAGGAGCAGAGCATGATGATATTGATGATGTAATTAGAAGCTTTAAAAATAGGAAGAAGAAAAAGAAAATTCGATAATGTAAAATATTGTATTATTATAAGACAAACGTTACCATACTTGGAACGTTTTTTGCGTTATATAAAAAACTCATTTATCATACTATTTTTTATGTCAAGCATTAATTGCAATGTTTCCTTGCGTACTTTTTGTTGAATTGTTTTTTTATTAGTTATTGAATATTTTTTTTTATGCTCATGAAAGTAAAAAATGAAATATAGATTGGGTATTGGAGAATTGAGAGTGATGTGAGGGGGGAGGGAGGGGCCATAAGAGCTTCCACCTTCACGTGGTTGGCCCTGTTTAGTAGAGAATAATTTATTGGAGCGATTTAATCTTGGAGCAAACCTCCCTCGATCCAGCGTAGCAACAAAAAAGTCACCGTTGACTTAGTTGCTACTCTTTCAGATCGTGGGAGGCTTGTTCCAAGTTCATGCGACTCCAATAAATTCTTCTTGAAATGAAGAGGAGCTTATTCAGGTATGTTTTGACATTTTCAACATATGTTCTAACATTATCATAAGAATGCATCTTAGAGTAAAAAATACCACATCAATTACTTGTATTTATTGTATAGATAATGATGGATTTTGATTGACTTGGCAGTGCAGGTACAAATCCTCTTGCATCATGAGCAATACAACTTGTCAACCAGGGTCATGTCCAGGATATTTTTGCTTGTGTGCTTGACCAGGTTCGTAATGTCACATTTTCTAAGTTCCTTTACAGTTCATAATTCAATATTAAGGTTGTTCATGATTATTATCTAGGTTTTTTGTATGTGTTTTTTCATCTATTTGATTGTAAGCAACTCTGCATGTTTCCTGTTGTTCACTATGATTTCTCCCATTACCACTCCCAGGATGAATCTAAATTTATTGTTACATAGGTTACTTTATTGTTACTATGATTTCTCCATTTACGATTTCAGAGTATCATGTAAAGTTGTGAATCTTAGGTTGGTGATGAGCTTTAGTTCTCCAGATTTGGGGCTTTTCTGATATTTTCTCCCTCATGTCATTCCTGCATCACCTCGTTGTTTGAGCATGCCAATTTTCTACCACTTGTACCAATTGGCAGATGTCAATCTCAGAGTGGTGCCACATTTCACCTATTTTCAGTGAGAGTTTAGGGTTTCTCTAACATAGCTTCAGAAATCCGATTCAATGCCTGCTTGAATATCTTCACATAGTACTCATGGTTTGGATTGATGAGTATGTTCTGAATGGTTGTTTGATTCATAAGAACCACCCATATAGTCATCTTGAGATATTTCAGAAGTTTTCTTGGGTTTCCTTTTTCACTGTTTCTATTGGGTGGGATGGTGTGGGGTGATCCATCAATACTGGTGCTCTTGTAGTAGGGAATTTGTTTTTGGGGATGTAAAGGAGCATTTGATGTAGATATCCCATTGTATGCATTCATCGATCGGCACGAGAGATCAATAATTTAAATTAAAAATATGCAACCTCTAGCATGGCAACCTGAAGGCCGCAAGAGACACTGGTTAAAGATTTTTTGTGCTGGCCTTAATATAGTCGTGATTTCTTTCTATTATCTTAATGCAAATATATAGTCCGGTTTCATTAAAATGAGGATTGTGGTTGTATTTATCTTTGGTTGTTTCTCTCTTAATGCTCCAGAAGTTTCCAAAAGTTGCGATAGTTGTTTAGTTTGCCTGTTACAACTTAAAAGTGGTTTTTAGCAATGGGAGTCATGTTTTTTAAGGTTCATACTAATATGAAGATATTGTAATTCTATATTCATCATAAGAGAAGATGGCCTCTGCTTTGGGCAGTATGAGAACAGTTTCCACATCTACCTCATTGGGTAACAATGGAAAGGGGAAGAAGTTGGGTGTAATGTTTGATAATTATGGCAGACAATTGTCTTCTCTTTCAGTTTTTTCACCCATTTCCTTTAATCACTCAAGCAGAAGAGGGACTCTGAGATTATGTGATAGAGAGAAGGTAGTTAATACAAGAGCTATGGAAAAGGAGTTGTACTTCAACAAGGATGGCTCAGTGACAAAAAAATTGCAGGTCAGAGAAAAAATTATGTTTAAAGGAAGGTCACTTGCACGTGAAACTTCACTGCGATGGATCTTTCCTTGTCCACTTATATTCGATTTTAATGTGTTATTTTAATTTTTCATGGAGGGTTGTTTTGGCATATGGTCTGGCATTCAATTGCACACTTACCGAAAGCATTGTCAATTTGTCTTGCAGGCGGTGTGAACAAACTTGCTGATCTTGTTGGAGTCACCCTTGGGCGAAGGGCAAAATGTTGTCTTGGAGAGCAAGCATGGTTCTCCGAAAATAGTTAATGATGGTGTGACAGTAGCTAAGGAGGTAATTTGTAGATGTGTGCTCTGGTTTTCTTTTAACGTTGTATTAGTTCCCCCTCTTAAATGTCTTAGATTTGGTAGGCATAATTTGAAAACTCAAAGGTGAAAGGAAACATATTTGTTACCCAGTGGTCTACTTGGCCTATGGACTAGCCACATTAGAGTAATGCATAAATCTTTTCAAAACAATAAAAGGAAAGGGTTATGGCTAAGTCAATTTTTATTCTTATTGACAGTGTAATGAAATGTATCTCAATGCTATGGTTTTGGCCTTTTTATTCGTTGAATTAGAGGACCCAGTTGAAAATATTGGGGCCAAGTTGGTAAGGCAAGCTGCGGCAAAGACAAATGATTTAGCTGGGGATGGAACCACAACATCTGTTATTCTTGCACATTTTGGAATATTGAAAAATTCCAGAACAATGAATGGAGAATAAATCTCCCTTCCTCTAACACAGAGAAAATAAAAATTTCTTTGACAGGAGACAGAGTTTCAATACTTTGAAAACAAACTTCTATTCCCTTCAATAGCTCAAAAAAAAACTATTACACTTCTTCCTCACAGAGAGGGATTACAAAATTATGACTACTACAAAACGCAGTGCATAAAACCAACTCACTGTCCGTTCAAAACAAACATATTCTGTCTCTAAAACACTCTGCTATGTTTTTCACTTTCACACTGCTGTGCATACACACTTAAAAAGTTACACTCAGTCTTTTTTCACTTTTTACACACTGCTGTGTAATAAAAAATTTACCTACTGTCTATAAAAAAAACTACCAAGCTTTTTTGTCCTTTTTATTTTTATATGCCATAACATATAAAACATATTATAGTAAACCCTCTTTTTAAAATAATAAAATTAAAACTAAATTCTATGGCCCACCTTTCATTTCGCATATGATATATATATAACATATGTTTAAAACATATGTATATATTAAAGCATACATAAAATTAAACTATCAAAACATTAAAGAACCCTTTCCGTCGGACTTCAAAAGTCTTAATAGATTGAATTTCAAACCAAATTCACGTTCCAAAATGGGATGCTGACGTTTGCCTAATTTGTAACGTGAATTCTCAATCCAATGTGCCTTATAAAAAATTCGGGTCTGGTTTTCAGGTTTTCATATTCCCTTCAATTTCATGCGATCCAATATTAATGCTCCAAGTGTCCTCCTTTTGAATTTACAAAACTGGGGGGTAAATTTCTGTTTGTTTAATTTCTGGTTGGTGAATTGCGTTAATGTTGGTTGTTGTGTTTAAATACAATCTTGTACAGAAATATGGCTGCGGCTGTCTACAAAAAAAACTTGCAGGGATTTTAAATGCTAAATTAAATTTCTGGATGGCGTGCAAGCAACCTCCAAAAAAAAATGTTGCTGCTGCATCCGTCCTTCTGCTGCAGCAGTTGAAGTTAAAATTCAACAACACAGGGTTTAATAAGTGAGGGTGTAAAGGTAACTTTTTGTCGATGGTACTGGATTAAGATCATCTATTCATTTTTGTAGGGTCTTATGGTGTTTGGTTTTTTAGTTTTGGGTTGGCTTTATTGAGTCTAAGATAGTTTTTGAGTGAAAAAATTGCTATCAGGTATTAAAAAATTTTGGTTCTTTTGTCAAAATTTATGAGCTTGTTAGGAAATACAAACCTGACAATGGTTGTATCTTAAATTTGTGGAAAATAATTTGAAATGAAACCTTTTTGTTTAGGTTGTTGCAGCAGGTGCAAACCCCATTCAAATTACTAGGGGCATTGACAAGACAATAAAGGCCCTTGTTTCGAACTCAAAATTTTGTCAAAGGAGGTAAACGCTTGCCTTTTGAGTAGGCTGGTTTTCCTTTTTGCTGATGGTTTGGTGTATCTAATTGAATTAGTTGCCTAAGGTATTTTTGGTTGCAAACTCCTTTTCATTTTTCATACATTATTGGCCTTGTGGAATACATTTGATTGTGTGGTCTTGTTAGATCTACAACATTTGTAGTTGTTTAGTCTTATGGCCGAGGTGCACTTTTATTATGAAAATAGTTGATGCAATATTGTCATTTAATCCTTACTGCAGGGTAGCATGTTGAGAAGTTTCTTGTGAAACATTTGGTATTGAAAATGACACTTGATCCTATACAGCATCATGCACTTGACTTCAAAATTAATATTCAAAGTGTGCCAGACAATTCTTGCAAAATTTCAAATATTTATGTTGCTTTAAACCATTATCTTTTTCATGTATTGGATGCTGAAAATGAGAAAAAGACTTTGGTATGAAACCAACTGGTGAATAATTTCCAGCAAAACAACCACTTCCAAGACATGATTTAGAAGTAGAACATATGTACTTATGAAGCATAGAAAGATATCCTTGATGCATTGTCAATGTTTGGCTAGGGTTATTTTTGGAGAAAATAATTCCTTATTCCTAGAATAGTGATCTTCAATACAAGTAAATGCCAGAGAAGAGAGATCATCGTGTGACATAAACCTATTAACAAAAGTGAACAGGGAATGATTATTAATTATGGCATACTAAGTTGTCGGTGATTTTGACTATTTGTCTTTAACATGTAAAAATGTTAAATTCCAAACTTACATCATCATGGTTTGGCATCATGAGCTTGACTAATTGTCCACCATGCTCATAATTTCATTGTTGTCTTCATATCTATAAACAACGTTTCAAATAATAATAAAAAAGTTCTATAATAAAAATCCAGACCTCCATGCTGCTGCTCCTTGTGAGACAAAGTCAAAATTGCATTACACAATCTGACACATAAGAATCTCCTATATCCCGATGGTATGTATCCAAATTCTTATAATAGTGTCTTCAAGACTTATGTTGACATTGCCAATGAGATATTTAAGCAATGAAAGATGGAGCCTTTTTCATTGTTGTATATGTAACAGTATTTTATTAATATAAAGATTGATGGTTTTGTCTTTCTGAAAATGAAATGTAAAAATAATTTATTGTGGTCAATTGAAAAGTTTTTTTTTAAAGCTTTTCATTATGGAAGGGCAACATAGATATATGCCCTTCTAATTGAAATTCGGACCTGCCCTTCAAATTTGATCACTGTGTGGGACCTTAACAAACAATAAAACTATTTCGCCGCGTGTTATATAAAACATATAACAAAACCTTTGTCAAAACTTCAAACGAACCCTTTAGCCGTGGGTATTTCATCACGAATTGATCATTTTACCATGTACCTTCTTCTAGAGGAATATTCTTCCACTCGATTAGGTACTTCATAATGGTTATATGTCAAAGAGATACAGAATGTTTATCTATAACTTTTTGTGGTTCAAGAATCAACTTTCATTCTTCATCTAATTTTGGAAGTTCTATTTACATTGGCATACTTTTTCCCAAAACCTTTTTTAGGCAAGATACATGAAAAAACTTATGAATGCAAGAAGAAGGAAAATATAACTTCTATACCACTTGTGCAATCATGTGAATAATTATTTAGGGCCATAACATTTTTGAGCTAATTCTTTATTCTTATTTTTCTTGAATGAAGATTGCTTATAATGCTATAATCTAAAAAATACCCAATTACCCTCCTCAAATTATCTTTCACTGCAATGTTTTTCCTCTTGTTGTTTTATCATGTTTCATGTCATTTGAAGGTTTTCCATAATAATTTTCAAAGTTTCTTTATTATTTTCCATATGTGACTCTGTTTCCTATACTTTGGACTTATCTTGCAAGAAGTATGAGATACTAGGAGTTGGATATCCATAAAGGGCCTTAAATGGGGAAATTTTAGTAGATGTGTGATAGGTAGTATCGTATTACCATTCTTCCTTGACGAACCCACTTCATCCATTAAGATTTCTTTTCTAAAGAGTAACATTGTAGATAACCTTAAAAACATTTGTTAACTATTTTTGTTTGACCATTTGATTGTGTTTGATATGTAGAACTCATGGCAGCTAATGTTTCTCCACTCATATTAAATAATTATTTCCAAAATTTTCTTGTTACTATTACTTTAGGAAAACCATGAAGACTATGAATTTCTTTCACGGACACTTCTGCCACTTGGCTTGTTCTTTATGTACTTTGAGCTCTACCAAAAAAATCTACAAAATTTGTCTACATAAATGACCACAAAAATGTAATACTTACCTTTACATTTCAATAACCCTGTAATAAAGTCTATTGATATATCTTCTAGTCTTTGAATATGTATGTGGAATGGTTGAAGTAACCCTAGAGATTTTACTATCTCTCTTTATTTATTATGCAAACCTGACCTTCTCTTACAAAATTTTGAATATCTTTCTTCATTCCTTCCAAAAATATATTTTTTGATCCTTTGAGATGTTTTAAGGAACCCTGCGTCCTACCATCGGAGAGACATGGGACTCCCTTAATATTTTTTTATTCAAATATGCTTGCGTGCATAAAAATATTCTACATTTGCACCAAAGTATATCTCTCTTTCACTCCCAATGCTCCATAGAGTTCATCCATCCTTTATAAATTTTAGTTTTTGTTTAGTACTATTGTCATTTTTCCATTATGGCAAGCTTCTTCTAGCCACCTAGGAATAGAAAATGTAATTGGATATAAATTTGAGGCCTCTTCTATTTTAGAAAGAGCATCATGTACTAAATTTTCCTTACCCTTTTGCATATTATCTCAAAATTAAAACTTTGCATTTTTTCTCCTCATTTTTGTTAATCTTCCAATGAAATCCATAGCTTCAAAAAATAATTTATGCTATCATGGTATATCTTGACTTTAAATTACCTCCCAGTGATATACTATCCCCATTTTTTATTGCATGTAATATTGCTTCCATTTATTTTTCATACGTAGATTTCACTAAATATTTTCTTTGAATTCCTTGCTTTTAAAAGCCAATGATATCCCTTATTGTGTTAATGTTACATAAATTCCTTGTCCTAGTGCCTCACACTCTACTATGAATGTTTTACCAAAAGTAGGTGCAACCGATGTTGGTGTAGAAGACATGGCATCCATTAAAAGAGAGAATGCTAAAGTAGCCTCATCATTCCATATAAATGATATTTTCTTCAAGAGATATGTGAGTGGAATTGAAATGCATGCATAATTCTTAACAAATGATCAATAATATCATGTAAGTCTAAAAAATCTTCTAAGAACCTTGATTTTCTTAGGAATAGGTCATTTTGTAATAGCTTGAATCTTTTGAGGCTCCAACTTCACTCCTTCCTTTAAAACAATATGAACCAAATACTCGAATTATTATTTCCCAAAAGCACATTTGGATATTTTTACATAAAAATGATTGTTCTCAATAATTTATATAAATTTTCCACATGTTTAGTGTGGTATTCCCATGATTTATTATAAATATGTGTATTATCAAAGAAAACCAACACAAAATTTATAAGATGGGATCAAACAAAATTGTTCTTAAGTCGAGCCCTCCGAACTTCAAACAGTGATAAACCATAATTCAAACCAAATTCTTGTTCCAAAATAGCCTGCTGACGTCAGCCAATTTTGTGACGCGAAAACCAAATGAATTCCGCCCTAATATTTTTCGGGTCTGAAGTTGGGCTGGCCTATGGAGGGAGAGTTGTGACACGAATTTCTTATCAAATTCGCCCTAATATTTTTCGGGTCTAGATTTCCACTGTGCGAGCAGCCCAAACAAAGATCCGCTCCAATCAATTTCTGCCACGTGTCCTCAATCAAAACTTGCCCTGCTCCTGGCTGCGGGTGCATACGATGGCGTTTAAGGCGATGGGACATGGATGTGGCGAATTCATATCAATCGTATTAAGTTTTAACGTTGTTCAATTAAGTTCCAAGGTTTTCACATCAAATCCGCATTAATTAAGTTTTAACACTGTTCAAGATCGGACCTCCACTCCTGTTAGCGATTCTGCATGCTCTAATATGATCCAACCTTCACCTCTCATTAATGATCAGAGATTAATTATGACAGGCGTCCTTCGATTGCATTGCATTCAGGTCGATAAAATGGCGTTTCACTATGGTTTTTCATATGAGCCGGTTACTGGGTTACACTGCTTGCTCACTGTGACGAGAAGGAGAAGTGGCCAGCTAAACTGCTGCTTAGACCTTGCTGCATATCTACATTTCTCTCAGTCTCGTCTGTGTCTGTCTTCCTCTGTTTCTTGGAATTATGCTTCTTCGTCTCCTCTTGTGCCCACTGCTGAGACTGCACCCATGCCTTGCCTGCGTCAAAGGATGCGTTGCCGTAGGGGGAGCACTAGAGGTCAACCCCTGCGCGCTCCCTCCAGCCCCTCAACCGAGTCATCTTCTGGCCAGTCCAGTGATTAATACGCAGGTCGCTATCCAAATACTAGGAGTGGGCGAGGTCAGGTTGTAGGATCTGGCCACCGTATGGATTCCCCTGCTCCTCGTTTCCCCACCGCTAGTTCACCTTCTCCCACGATGCACACTGCACAATTTTCCTTTAATTTCTCTCTCAACCGCCCACGAATCACAGCTTCAGTCAATGTGGTTTTCCGCGAGGAGGCCCAAACGGAGGAAGAATTCACCCGTCCGACGAGTCTGAGCTTGGAAAAAGCTGGCCAGCATTCGGGCCTTCAGGAGGGGAGTCGTGGCATGAATGTGGAGGTAGCACCTAGCGATCCTAGACCTTCCAAAGGATGGTGCCGAATCATGGAGGAACCACCGAAGGATTAGTTTGGTTAATTTGTTTTTCTTGCTTCGTGGCCCACTTAATTGGGCTGATTTTAGATTATATTACTGTGCTGGACCTCTATAATATTTTTGAATTATGTAAATGTTCAAGACTAGTTTCCCCATATGAGGGCAGTCTTCTTAATTTTTTGATTTTTTGATGACAAATTTGCCATGAGTCTGGGCAATGTTTTTGTGTGAGGCGTATATCAACAGTACATGTCTCTACACATTTCCTGTATCCGCTTTATGATACTATTTTCATGGACGGTTTTACTTCATATAATATATTCAAAACAACGTTTTTTCTCTTGTGAAAAAAAAATGATTAATGTTTATCACTCTGCCTTCAAAACTAGCGATGCTGGTCTATGTTGCTGGTTTATTGATATGGTCCGATGGTCTTTTTATATTTTGGACATATCACACTCCTCACATGATTAGCGTTTTTCTCTGTTCAAGGATTTTGGGTACTTTAATTTGTATTTGGAACAATGGAAATCGGTACTCTATCTGTTGCTTTACTATTCTACATACTGCTATTTCACTTTCTTATAGATGCCTCGGGCATATTTGGATGCTTTCTCAGATTGTCGATAATCTCCATGTGGACCGTTACTGGGTTTTATATCAAGTCCCTGTATGTGACATGGGGTATTTTTCTATCACTGTCCGGGGTGGGACTTCCACTTTTCTGGATGGATATTTGGGTTCCAATATTTAGATGTGAAAATGTAATGACTTCATGGACTGTTTTACTTCATATAATATATTCAAAACAACGTTTTTTCTCTTGTGAAAAAAAAATGATTAATGTTTATCACTCTACCTTCAAAACTAGCGATGTTGGAACAGCTAATGTGATAATGTCGTGGAACTTATTTCTAAACCTCAGATAAGTTTTCAATCCCTTATGTTCTGACTTGCATTCATGACCTACAGGTTGCATATCTACCAAGTGTTTGGAAGAATGTCAGTCCCAGTTGGGGACGGTAAGTTCAAGTCCCAGTTTCAGTTTTTGGTTTACAAGAATTCTCTCTATGTCATTTATCCACTCTATAAGTTTCACTGAGTTTTGGGAAAAGGCCTGAGTCCTAGCCCTAAAAACATGGCACCGAATTCGAAGTCGATGGCATATAACTAAGCAGAAAAGTCCATAGTCGCATGGAGGTAGGCTTATGAGTCAATTGGGAACCCATAGTCACATGGAGGCCTTGGAAATGGAGCATTTCAATGTAGGTCAAGGAAAAAGTGAGTTGTCTCAGGGGTTGGGTTACTCCTAGATTTCCTATGGAAACTTAGGAAGTCATTAAAGTTTTAAGTTGTCAACTCCATTTCCTTAAGGTCACCTGGTAGGTTGAGTCTTATTATAGTCACCCTCAACTCATGTTTACCTCGAAAAGTCAATGAAAGTGGGTAGATGTGGGAGGAGGTGTTACAGGATAACCACACTTTACCATTGACAAGCCAATGGGTAGGTGGAATGAACCAACAATTTTTTGGAGTCCATATTAATCAAGATTTTACAACTACATCTCAAGGATTGGCTTGAGAGATTCCAAACAATATTTGGGCTAATTGTACTACATGGTGGAATGCCATAGGTTTCACTTTTTAGGAACTTGTGTGTTAGTGTCAGAATATGCATTCTGCCATCAGTGATCAAAATCACTTATTTCATTATCATTTTAGGTGTCTCACTCTGAATTTTTTATATCATTCCATTAGGTCATGCTGAGAAATTTTTCATTGATGTGTTGTGCTATGCAACAACCCCCCCCCTCCATTTTCATTTTTAAAATAGTTTAAAATTTGATAATATAAATAGGGACCCTTCTTAAAATGTATTTTTTTCATTTTGAATAAAAAAATCAAACTCCAAAACATTGTTGTTTTGGAAAAATAAAACAAAAAACAAAAAGAAATTAATAAATTCCATTTTCATATCTTTGTGATCACCCTATCGCAAATCACATCCTGCATAATATTTTTCCCATTAAAATTAAGCACAAAACATGAAATCCCAATTTACGATTTTTGATTTAAAACTTCACAAGCGGCATCATAAATCACACATCACACATATACACTCAAAACTTAAGACATTACTTATCAATATTTCGATGTTGCGATATCCCGATAAAGGTGATTTTGTGATTTTGTGATATCGCGAAATCGCATATCGGATGATGTAAAACTTGTTAAATAAATTCGCTTCACAAAACAAGCTCAAAAATACACGATGCGACGGATTTGAAAGGGTTTAATAAAGGTTTTAATGTGAAAATAAATCATGTCAGAAATAATTAAACATGTTTCATCATCCCAATGTGAACAATTATTGTTTTTTTACGGCTAATTAATGATGTAGTTGCTTCCTAAATATTTTCTTTTAAAATTGGTCATTTCACTATATATTTCATCATTTGATCATTACTCTATCCTAAATAGGGATTTTTTCCTCAAGAGATGTCCATATGCAAAGTAATGTAGAAACACAAAAAACAAACTATTGCAGAATTTGAATGTACAAAAATGTCGTCCACAATCACAGATATTGTTTGCATTGTAGATGGAGGTGCTACAACGTGGCAAGCCATCTATTCTATCCTCGAAGATGAAAAAATTGAAGTAACGGAGGTCAAGGCAACTGTTGATGATGCAAAGCCCTCAGATTTACAGTTTAAAGATGTCACGTGTTCCTTCCTTCACATAATAGCAATTAGGTCCAAGCTTTTATCATATACTGATATGATAAGATGGGTGGTTGGGAATTCAAAAATTAAAGACAGACAATTCAGAACCATTAAGGATGAAATCTTATGTTCTTTTAGAGCTGAATATTTGAAATTCATGTACAAACTGCCCAACCAACAAGACATGTATGATAACCAGTTTGTCGAAAAATTTGCAAAGGATAATGAAGACCCTTTCAAAATGATTCAAAGTTGGAGGAAAATGGGTAACAAGTTTAAGCATGATAAATCAGGTATGTATCCTATTGCTTCACTTGCAAATCCATACAATTTTGCAGCATCAATGTTGTGTAGATTATATGGTCTCCCCGATAACACCAAGTTCTCTATTAATTTGGTTCCCTTGATTAACTCTTGTGTTAATTCTCACATCATGAATTGGGAAACCATTCTTTCTAAAAACCTAGCCAAAGCGATTAATGAATATTGCCAGGCAAGAGTTATTTCCCCCAAAGTCGTCCTCCAATTTTTCATGAGTGTATATGTTTTCGATGCCATTTGTTTCTCCACCAACTTTCCAACTATGGGCTGGAAATGGATTCCCGAGGAACCTACCCCTATTCATTTAAGTCTTAAACATATATGGGAACATCATTTTTTACCACAATTCCACAGGTTATGTTATGGGGTTGTATTACCATTACATAAATTAATGTTTGATAGAGAGATCCACAAGTTCACTAAGGAAGCCATCACAGATCTCCAAATGACAGGAAGATGTTTCATTGAAGAATCATTTTCATACATCAGAGTATTCATAAACTCCACTCCTCCACATGTGCTTCCTCTGTATGTTTCAGATAAACTAATGGCAAGAGAAGTGGCTTACCAAACTGTCGGCAATGGACTCACTAAAACTCTGAAATATAATAAAAAATCTTTATGGCCAAGTTTCCAAATTCAACGTGGTTCATTCTCCCTCATGAATTTCAATCATGTGTCGAAAGAATGCCATAAAATTTAGCTTTTGAAGCTCCCTATTCTACCGCCAAGGCAATTTGACCCAAAGAAAATCTCTTATAAATTTACTCAGACAGTCAAAATCAAACTGTCATACACACAGATGATAGATTTGAAGATGTTTTGCAATCTGTTGAAACTTTTGAAGAAGTTCAAAACTTTGTCATATTTTAATCTAAACCCGGAGGAATTACAAAGATTCCAAGAGTATAGAGAGCAAAGACTCAAGCGTATTCCACAAAATATCTTGATTACTAATTATATGACTGAACCAAGCAAGGTGATCAGAACAGAAGAATTAGACCTACATAATCAAAGTGAGCTAGATAAATTGTGGACTTCAGTTAGTAATACATGGATGGATACCCCTGAGGGATCATACACACAGAAAAATACAGGATTTCAGACTCCCCAGGGTCAGATAGTTTCAGCAAAAGAAACCAATGAAAGTCTTGGGACAAGATCCCAAGATACATAGGTTATTCCTATGTTTCCTACTACTGAAATTATTCTAAAGGTAACTGATATCCCTCCATTGGATGTATTACACAACCCTCTTCATAAATTTGTAGTCAGTAAATAGAGAAAGAGAAGAAGGATTGAAACACCCCCATGTAATGGGACCATGGAAGTTGTGTGGAAAGACACCCCGTCAAATCCAATCAACAACCTAACTCGGCTATCACAATTTGCTGGAGCATATACTACTGCAAGAATGGACAAAGAAGCTGAAGTATCCATTTTGGTTCAAGAGAAGGATGATAAAATAATGCAACTACAACAATAACTGAATGAAGAAAGGAATACTTTGAATCAAAAGGCTAAGCAACAACTCTTTAAATTACAGCAAGATATGGAAGTACTTAAGATAAGTCATGAAAATGACTTATCCAGCAAAGACACACTGATTAAAGATTTGAGAGAAAATCTTATAAAGTATGAAGGCATTCCTACTACAGAGGAATTCATTAAAGAAGCATTGGCATTAAATGCCCTACTCTCAAAACAACAGGATGTGTTTGTCTTACAAATGTCAGACATAATTCCACATTTGGAAATCAATGAACAATTGACTAATACAGTCATTGATCAGAGAATTGAGTTTAATGAACTCAATACCAAAATTTCTGAATATATTTAATGGCAAGATTCAGAGGAAGGAAGAATATCAAATCTCCCAAAGATCAAAGAAACTTGTAAAGATATTCTCTTTACTGACTGGGATACACAGGTAAAACAGGCAGAATTGGTAATAGCTAGAGCATCAGGCATATGAAGGGGCATTGTCAAAACAATCAACCACATGTTACATACCTCCGGTTTAATTAAAGAAGGAGATCCTAAATCAATTCTTGATCTTCAAATATTGGAGAAAACTTGGAAAAATATAGGTCAAATATGAGAAGAAACAATTTCACAGCTGAAAAAGACTAATTGGGAAGCATACTGGAAATTCTTGGTTAAGCCTCATAGTCAAATAATGACATTGAATTGTTCTATAGATTCCATAAAAGAAATGCTGCCACTTTTAATTGATGTTATATTTACTGAAAAATTGAAAACACGGTTCGGGAAGCCTCCACAAGTCCAATGAATGTCTGATATTTGTGAACAGAAAAGCAGAGTTGGCACTAGCCGATCATCAAGCATGATCATGAATTAATTTGTTTTGACAATTTCAATTTTAGCAATTAGATACTAGGAATGAGGAAGGTTGTTAGAAACCTCCTCATAAGATATTTTGTACAATCTACTTTTGTAAGTAGTTAATATAGTATTTAAACCCTTCTCATGCATTTAGAGAAGGGTCCAAGATTTTTATTAAGAACATTTACAAAGAATGCATTACTGTAAGTTTGTGGATGTCTTGATAAGATAATGGAACATCGTCTTTTCGATTATTTATCATCTTGGTTGATCACTGTTGATGCACTATTGTATTCTCTGAAAGACTTATTGATAGAAGATTGATTGTGGCCTATTGTCACTGGTTAGATGAGCAGGATAGCACACATCTGGTACTATTATCGTGTATGCTAAACTTTGTTTTAACATTAGTGGTAAATATATCTTTTTATGAATTATTTATGAAATCAATTATTTTTGTTTGAAGTATCAGTTACACTATTGTACGATATCAGAATAGAAATTGATTTGTTTTATATATTATCATCAGAATATATGCGATATGTTTTACATCTTCCTTTGATTAACTATTTTCTCAAAAGGATTATCTTACAAAATTATTAATTATATTAAGTCTGTGGTTGATCTAAATCATCACAGACTGAATAGACATCATTTTAGATCACATAAAATCAACATTATCCTGGGTTAGATTAGATTAGATTTAATTCAAAGTTTTTCATCTTAGAATAAAGTTTCCTTAGTTTTTAGTTATTCTCCTTGCAAATCATTTTAAAGAAACCAAAAAATCATATAAAACCAAAAACTGGGAAACTAGTCCCATTACCCCCAGTCGGAGCCACTATCCCAAATGGAAAAGGAGCTGCTTTAAGGTCTAGATCGGGTGGTTATCCCCCTTGTTGTTGCCACAGATTTATGAGGCCTCAACATGATGGTAGCCCTACTTAATAAAAATTCACTCTCCCTCAGAAAATCACATTTTTTGACTCACCTCCATGTCTTATTGAGCATAATAACACCTTTGAAAATCTCATTTCACCATGTCTTGTCTTAGTTAAAGTTAACCATGGAAGTCTGGTCATTCAAGGTCCCATTAGGTTATTAGGTTTCATTGTTCAAAGTCCAAAAATGCACCATTTCATTTGCATAAGGTAAAAAAAGTATAAGAGTGATCCCAATAATGTCTCTTTACCATGTAAATATGACCTCCAAGATGGTTTCCAAAGTTGTAATTTTATTTCAAGTGTGAGTTTCATTCCAAGATGTAATTTTTATTTATTCATGTAATTTTATGTCAATTCAAATTTAATAATTATTCAGTATCCTAAAGGCTTCCAACTCAGAGTTCCACATACCAACACATAAAATTTAAAAGTGAAAGAGTTTTTAGTTCATCAATTGATCAAATGTCAAAGGGAGTTTTCTTTCCCCAAAGGTGCCCAAGTCATCATTGTCCACAAACACTAAACCCTAATTTCCTCTCCCACTGAGCTAGGGTTTGTTATGGAATCAGAGACATATGAGAAAAGGAGGCATAAGGTAGGTCATATCAGTAAGTATTAGGTCATTTCAAACTCATAAACATCATTTCTCCATCATTTTACAGCAAATCATTCCAAGAGTCAAGCCATTTTTCCACTCATAGGGCTAGTTTCGCTTTAAACTATGTTTTCGACCAAAAAAAGATGAATTTGAAAAACGTGAGAGAGGTTTTTGTCCATCATAGGTCCAATACGAAAAAAATCCTTCAATTTTTAGACATGTGTCATGGTTTCTTAGAAATTTCAAAAATACAAGTGCTATAAGAGGTTTTCTGCGTTTATGGAGTGACCTTGGGAAAATCATTTTTTCTACTAATTAGAGTGTCCAAATTACTTTATTTATGCATAAAATGATAACTATATAGAGATAAATTTCCAATGAGATATCATGAGCTCAATTTGGAGTTGAGGAAGGCCTCCAAAATTTTCCTGCACCAACACTTTTCATTTCTGCACCCTCATTCAGGATTTTTTCAGTAGTGTTGGGAAAATCAACTTTTGGAAAGAAAAATAAAATCCAGTCAGAGAAGAAAAGGTATATTTGTAAATTATATAGGATTATATTTCCAATGAGCTATCCTGGGCTCAATTTTGACACAGGGAAGGCCTCGAAATGTGGTATGCAAAAAAGTACTGCAAGGACACTACGCGTTTGCCAGGGACGCTACACGTTTGACTGAAATTGCAGTGTATTTATCAATAGCGCTGCACGTTTTCCAGGGACGCTGTGTGTTTGCTCAGTTTCTTGAAAAATTATTTGCTAGACCTTAAAATCTCACAAATTCACTTCCAAGCCTTCAACATCAACTCTTCATGCCTCCAACAAGCCAGTAAGTAACAAATTTGATTCACTACATTTTATCAAATGTCATTTTTATGTGTGGAGTTTGCCTAAGGGAATTTGGTGTCTTATTCTATTTTAAAACCCTATTTTTTGTTAAAACCTAATTTACACATTGATCTCGGTCCATTAGCCTTCATATGCCTTTCCTAATATCACACAACACTTTCTCAAATCCCTACACTGATATCCCCTTTCCCTAAAATATCATATCCTTCAAAACCATAAGTCCTAGGTTTTCATTTACCTAGGCTCCCTACTCCCTACCTACAAATAAATCCCCTATCCTAAAATCGCTCATAATCACTACCCCTGTCACCTCCCTCATATTACAAATCCCTATTCCCAAACTCCAATTTCATCACAACAACCCTCACTTGAGATGCATCAAAACAAAAAGAGAGGCAGAGAAGGCTAAGGCCTTGCTTGAGAAGACCTTGGAAATATTTGGTGAAACTGAAGATGAGGAGGATCAGCCTCCAAGGAAAAAACCAAAGACTAAAGGTCTAAAGAGAGCTTTATCTCAGAAAGATAGATAGAAGCTAAATTGGTAGAGTAGCTCACACCAAGTGAGATGCTTGCCCTAGAGATTGGCAAAGATAGGGAACCATGGATTGATAGAGCCAATCTACATTTGGAGAGGTTACTTAAGAAGGCCAACAAGGACAATGACTTGTTGAGGGCAAGAGTCAAACTTCATGCACGGAAAGAGAGAATTTCATTAGCCAGGCTCAAAAGCTAATGACAAAATTGAAAGTTTGACCAAGAAAAGGGTGAAAGAAAAGTTGGACATACTTTCTGAGGTGTCACTTCATGCCTCAATCACTCAATGAGAAATTACTCCAACAATTTTGGCACATTTTTTCACTCATGTTAATTTTTGCAATTTTTGATAATTTTCAACTCAGAAATTTTGCTAAAGGCGCAGCGAACTGGACATTGTGCTATTTTTTGGGGCCTCCAAATGCCAAATGGCCACCACCAGCAGGTTCATAATGATGAGGACATCAACCATAGAAAGTTTCAGAAGATTTTTAGGAGAACTGGTCCCTCAAAAGTGCCAAAAACTATCAACTTTTCATGTTTCTGCCTCAAATTGTGCCTAGTCGTTGCATGTTTACTAGTCTCGGGAGAACATGTTTTTGACAAAGAAAATGAGCACAATTTTGAGAAATGGAGGTATTTCTAGAAATTGGACTCAAAGATATTTCTAATAAGCTATCCTAGATCTGATTTGGACACCAGGAAGGCACTCAAAACCAGCTTTGAAAACAAGCTATTATTTCCAGCTTAGACGTTGTGGATTTGCCAGGAAATTTCCAATTTTCACAGTCTTTAGCAATTTCTCTCCAATTTGACTTTTCACCTTGGGAAATGAGAAATTACTAATGTAAATGGTCGAGATGAATGTAAAAGTCATGTTTTTACTTTTATCTAGGGTAGATACATTAGTTATGTCAATCAGTTGAGGTGTAATGAATCAGTTCCTAGAGATAGGAATAAGTCACTTTTCTCATCCTACACTATAGCTTTCAGTTCAGCTTTTCATGTAATATCTCCCTCACCTCATGGATTTGACCCCTGAGGATGAGAGGAGGTGGTTTTAGGTCTATTTAGCTCAGGTCTTCAAAGGATGTGGAATAGTTGGCATCAATTTGAAAGTTTTGTATTGATCAAGAAGCATTTTGGCCTGGAAATTAATGATAAATTGTAACTGTTTCTTTGGAATTCATGTGGTATGAATGTTTGACATATTTTTTTCTCTACGATCATTTGTATGAATGTATTGTAAGCTCATAAACCTTTTCATGTCTATGATATGCTTAATTTCAAGTTGAAAGGCAAAATTCATGTTTTTCATGCTCTGTTTTGGGAAATTTTGCATAATTTGTCCATTTTCTTCAGTTTAGGGAGAATTCATCTCATATGATCTTCCTATATCCTCACTAGTCTATTCATCTCACAAATCAGCTTTAAGTGTTAAACCTTCCTACCTATCTTGCCCCATCGAATGGACTGCAATTTCATCTCATTGGCCCTAATTTAGTCCCCTTGACCTAATCATCGTTTCAGTGAGCCCAACCCCAAATCAAAACAAATCCCTACATTTCATACCTAGCCTAAAACCCTAATTTCTCCAGCCCTCCTGGTTGTGACCCTTTGGGGAGAGCCCTCTCCAGCTTGATAGGGCTAGCTATTAAGTCAAAATCTTGGTTTGTGGTTACCTCTGTTGGGATTGCTTCCTCAGCCTTGGGAATCTAGTGGAGTGATAACATTGTGTATGAAAAACATGTTTTCCTTTCCAAGTTCAAGGTGGAAACACTAAGGAATCCATTGCAAGTTGGCATGGATCTCTTGGAAACTCAAAAAAACTACTTGAAAATAAATGAATTGGATTGTAACACCCTCAATTTTTAATTCCCCCACATATATTGTAAATAATTATGTTAATGATGCCCATAGGGGAAATTGAATATAAATAGGTAAAAATAACCAATATATATATATATATATATATATATATATATATATATATATATACTTTCAAATACTAAAGAAGAGAGGTAGATTTTGATTCCTGAGAGGGAAGCTATAAGGGAGATTTAGGTAGTTCCCTATCTTTCCCGAGTTAATGTTCTAATTTTTATGATTTGGTAGTTGAAATACCCAAATTTGAGTAGTTATGAGGAGGAGTGGGAGTGGTATTAAACTACTCAAGAGGTATGGGCAATGTACCCATTTTGGATAATTCGCATTAACCAAGTAGCTTAAGAAAGGGACTCAATTTATCATACCAACAATGTGTGAATGAGGGATAATTACTTGCGTAGGTGGAATAAGGGGAGAGTGAATAGTAAAAGATGAGTTTGGACCAATGGAATGTAATCATGTATGTGAAATCCTGAGTAATATATGGAATGAATTAGAAATACAGGTGGGTTTTAAGACTGCCACTTTGAGCAAACAATGAGAGAGAAATCCTTCTATGTTGTATAAGCCCATGTTGAGTTGTGGATGCCATGATTTGTGAGTGAAGTCAGTGGTAAAGCCATTATATTGAGCTATAGGGATAGAGGAAAATGCTAATAAATATTGTTGAAACTATTCACAAAAAGCACTAAGAAAGGAAAGCATTGAAGGACTATTAGCTTAGAGAAGGGATCCCTTTGTGCTATGTAGGCCTAGTGTGGCCATTCTTTGAAAGATAACAAGTGCTAACTTAGTGGTTGAAAGGTAGCATATTGAATCCAAATTTATGAAGGAGAGTAACCTTCATTTTATCTACCTTGATTTGAATTTGTTAAACCCTAAGTAATACATCTTCTTAAGGCATTAGATATGGATCAAGGGTGGTAAACTGTAAGAAATACTACAATTTAACTGATAATATGGTTGGGTGGAGAGTGGCTCTCTATTCGCCAATTTTCAGCAAGCTTGAGTAAAGAAAATAAGTGTATTCACTTTCTCTATTAATTAAATGAAATTGTTGTTCAATGTTGTAGGAATATTACTAGGTTGGATTATTAAGTATGTTATATTAATAAGATGAAAAAAAGTGTAATTGTCCTCATCTTCTAGTTGTAAATTCATTCATGTAGATTTAAAATTTCACATATTTTATCTATGATAAATATGTGATACATGTCTAGGATTTGAGATAGTAAATATAGGTGTAATGATAGTATAATATTCATATGCTCACCTATTGATTTTAATGTTCTCTCATGATGAACTTTCAAGACAATGGGATCGATGAATTTTGGTTCTAGGTATTGTTAATGTTTAGGTTGGTACACGCCTTTATCAAGTAAAATGTTGTTGTTGAGAAGATAAGGAATGCCATCCCCTCAACCTCTTGGAAAACCCTGATGGTTGGTTGTTAAAGGAATCTTAGTGAGTCTCAATTTAGGGAACTTATTCTACTTTAGACACAATGGAGAAGCTATGAATCCTATTATTTGTAACTAACCCACCCCAAATTTACCCACATTAATATACTTACTAGGGTAGATATGAGTTGAGAGTTACTATGCATGACCCAACTTCCAAGGTGTAGTTACAGAAATGGGGTCTAACTTGCTAACACATGTTATTCATTTTGATAAACACTTTGCGTACATAGTACTTGTAAGCCGTGGATGCATAGTTTGGTCACTGCCTACATTAGTTTCATCAGATGTTCATCAAGAAGGCTTGTTTTCTTCTCTTAATTGCTACAAAAAAAACATATTAGCTCATGCATACATACTAAATAACCAATAAACCTGTCAAACCGTGGTATATAACCATAACAAAAGCACATCATATAATGAGATATATACCATGCATGTTACCAGATTAGAAACCATGGAAAATCAGCCATAAGATCAACATAATAACTAATACAAGTCCTCATTAATCATATTATGAAAAATAGCTCATATTAGCATATGCAAATGCCAACCAAGTCGGGGAATTCCACGTACCACCCAATCATAAATTGGGCTGAAAAAAATATTTATTTCAACCAATCACCCCCATGCCATATTCCAAGCATGAATGTGGGATGCCATGGAATAAACCAAGAAAAAAACAAACTGGGGCTTCTCGAGGCCAAACCACCTCAACCCTAAACCAGTGAGTCCACCTCATGGTCGAACATCACTAACCATAATCAGATAAGTCTCTACCCAAGTTGTCGAGGGCTCTAGAGTGTTTGTTCCAACCCGACTCCAAGACTAGTAACTCAACCCACAACTACCACAGGTCTCCAAGGATTTTGTCCAACCAAAGCTCCAGGACTAGTAACTCAACCCACCAAGGTCTCCAGAGTGTTTGTCCAACAAAGGCTTCTATGACTAGTGTTGAGCCCCAAGATTGTTCTTTCTTTCATCTTACTTCACCCCATTTTCCTTTGTCCATTGTTATCCTAGACCCAAATGATCAATGAAATTAGTTAAAATTACTTTTAGAATGATTAACATGGCTAACTTGCTAACTTTTGTGATTTTGTCATTGTAATGCAAATTAGCTACAGAATGCAGACATTCCGTAGCTAACCAGCAATTCTGCAGCTATCTTCACGTTCAAGCATGTTCCAGGTGTCCTCTTAGGAAAAGTCACACATGGGTATATTCCACATCATGTCCTCATCGTTCGTTGCTCACCATGAAGAATGAACCGAATTCTGGACGTGGTTTTGGTACGTGGGAACTCATTCAAGGAGGCAGACTTCTAATAGGACTATCCTAGTCCAGATGTCCTTTGTCTCTTTACGCTGCCATCTTTAGAGTCCTAGTACGATTTTGATAAGGAAAGACAATGATCCCTGTATTGTTGCAAGTTCTGTTATGTAGATTTGTTATAAAAGCACTCGGAAAACCGAGATACAAGCTCTAGATTTTTCTTAGATTTCATGTATTGACTGCTATATTTCCGAAGACCGAGACTACTTTGTTTCAAGTTATTTTCATTTAATGAAGAAGACAGCATTGCTTTGAACGCGTTGAGTTGATCTAGAGTTAGATTCCGTCTGGTGGTAGAGGGCCCCTGCCTCCTGCACGGCTTTACTTTCGTAATTTAGATAATTATCTTAGTTGTTTTCACGTTTTTGAAGTTTGAGTTCATAGTTAATTTCATTAGCCACTATAGCTATACTTGTTCTAAGAAACTCTTCCAAAATATCATGATAATGAATGGGAAATGGCTGTAGTGTTGTAGGATTTATTTGTAATTTCTTTTTTTCATTATCACAGTTGAACTTATACTAAGCAAACTCTTCCAAAAAATCCTTATGATGTCTAAGGCATGACCGTGATACTGAATGTTTCAGTTATTTGTTTATACTAAGAAGCATAGCTGATCTTACTCTTAAAACGCTCTTCCAAAATATCATAATAATGGGTAGGAGATAGCTTTGATATCTTAGTTTTTAAATTGCTTTCAGTCTTTATGTTTGCATTTGCACTGAATTGTACAGCCAGGATTTTTCTAGAAAGCTCTTCCAAAATACCATTCATGATGGACAAACAGGCTGTAGAATCCCATAGATTAATTGCATGATAACTTAGTTAGGGTACTCCGGAGTCAAATTGCATTCAATTCATGCTCTGCTACTTCGTTTTAAGTTTGATAATGGCTTGTTAGTTCAACACTGTTTATTGTAGACTAGTGGCACCTTAATTCAGTTCTAACCTAGCTCATTGTATTTACATTCCACATTTAGTTGTCATCCATTGCATATTAGATTACATTAGTTGTTAAAATTAAACACTACGGCCTTCATTATTTACAAAACCTCTTTTGTTCCAAATTTATAATTGACTCATAACCATCTGGACAGAAGACAGTATCATCCCAAGGCCTGAAGTACTTTTGCAACCTCTTTATCATTTCATAAACAAATTTTTTCCTCAAAAGACTACTTTAAAAAGAAATCTATAACTTTTGAGTAAAGTTTAGTGATGTTAAATTAAGTTGCAGAATAGAATTAGGAGATAGTCTTAGAGTAGAGATCTTATCATGTTACCAATGTTCTTCTCCAAATATGTTTTAACAAATCTTTAATCATGGATAAGATGATTGTTTAATTGTTTAGTTAGGAGAATTTGTATACTTAGTTGCCCATTTCTCAAGCTCTTCCAAAATACCTTTAATGAAAGAATTGGACAAGTTAAGTTTATGTTTTGATTCATTTTCTTGAAGTCATTATCAAGTTTTGTATTTTTCTTAGTCATAGTTTAAGTTTGATTCTGTTTCAGTAGTTGCATTTGCATTTGTCATTTGTCATCAATAAATTAGGCTTCACTCTGTTTTTAACCAGTAGCTTCCTTCCACTAGCATTTAGTTCTTTTCCTTGTGAACATAAAACCATCAAAAGACCAAAAACATCATAAAAAACTAAACACAACGCATTAAGAAACAAACACTTAGGCACATACAGTGCACTTCACTTCAGCAGTTTACCAACCCTGGTTGAAAATTAAATGAACTCAATTTAGGAGACTAGGTTGAGCCCAAACATTTTGGCGCCGTTGTCGGGGAAGTGAAAACTAGGTAACCTCTGTTTCTTAACTCCCAAAAACAATTATATGCGTAGAGAGAGAGACTCAAGGGGTAGATTCATAAGCAGCAGAAACAGAAGTTTGATTTCTAGAACACCACTTGTTTCACCTAGACCAAGAGCTAGTCACCTTCAACTCAGACCCACATTCCATCCTTTACTGATCCTGGACTTCTAGAAGACCTAGGATCAGATATTCCATTAGAGAAACCTTCCACTTCATCCACTGAATCTATCTTAGAAGAAAATTCAAGGACTCCTGTTAGGAACACAAATTTTCCTACTACCACAGAAGAACCAACCATGGCAGAAGAAGGAGGAGGAGTCTTTAATGGAGAACACACATTATTTGGAGGGGGTAGAGGTAGAGGTAGAGGAGAAGGAGGTAGAGCTATAGAAGGAGAAGGAGGTAGAGGAAGAGGTAGAAGAGAAATATGAAGCTCTTTTGGATTTCCTATAGTAGATGAAGAAACCAATACAACCATGAAAAATATTTCACCCTCTATCCTTCCAAACTTCTATGGGCTTAAAACTGAAGATCCTGAAACCTTCCTGTTTGAATTTGAAGTTCTGTGTAGAACTTATGACTACTTACAAGATGCTCAAAAACTTAAACTATTTCCTTCAACATTGAAAGGGGCAGCATTGAAGTGGTTTATGAGTTTGATCAATAGTTCTATTAGGACATGGGAAGACATGAAACAAGCATTTCTAGAGAGGTATCTGGATTATTTTATGCCGGTCAATCATAAGGAAGAAGTGTTTAAGATGTTACAAAAAGAAGATGAAAACTTGGAAGATTTGTTGGAGAGATTTCATTACAACATCAAAAGAGCAAAAATGGAAAACCTAGATCAAGACACCTTAAAAGCTCTTTTGTTGAAAACAATTAGGGATGAATGGTTGTATATCCTTAACATGATGGGAAAAGGGGATATATCACAACTCACATTACCTGAAATATCTGAGTTATGTATCAACCTTTCAAGAGGGAAATCTAAAACTGTAAAAGGTCCAAGAGATCTTGCTCTTGCAAGGGCAAGTAAGTCTGCTTCTGGGACAGTAAGTAGATCAGAAATAGGACACATGCTTGATGATTTAAAATATGACATCTTAGGGAGTCTTAGTGAACAAATAGACACCCTTAAGATACAAAACAAGCAAAAATCTGAATCTGATGCCTTGGCAATCTTTTGTCCCAAATGTAGAAAGAAACATGCCTTGAGAGAGTGTCATTTGGATGTAAAAGTTGTAGAGACCTGTGTCATTTGTTCTGAAAAACATGAGACCAAGAATTTTCCTTCTCTTCCTGGTCTCAAAGCTGTCTTTCAAGAGGAAACTCCTACAGATTCCTCAGAATCTCTCAATTTTGTCTCTAGAAGGCCTTGGCAGGGACCTCAAACACAAGGATTCCATGAAAAAATGTATAATCAACCTCCACCTTGGAATTCTTGGCAGCAACCTTGGCCTCAATTTCAAAATCAATCTCAAGCTTGGGCACAAGGAACACAAAATCCCTATGGAAGATACTCTCAGTACTATCAGTATCCACCATCCTATCAACCATACCCACATTTTTATCCTCAAAATCCTCAACAAAATTTTCAACAACATCATCAGAACCTACCACATCAAAATCAACCACTTCCATTACCATTTCCTCAAAAATCAAATCAGTTACCTACTCAAACCATACCAAACCCCAAGAACAAAAATCCTCAGAACACATACATGATAGAAGGCCAACAGTTTCCAACTTATTTAATTACTCCTGTAGACCTTAGTGATGTTCAACTTAGCTCTGGAAGAATACTTGAAAAGAGGAAACCTTCTGTGATCATACAAGAACAAGATAACTCTGAGGAAGACTCTCTATGGGTGAATAAAATTCTTGAGGAAGACACATCTTTTCAAGACCCAAACACTGAAAAATCAAAGCAAAAAGATCCAATAATTTCAACTCCTGTATTAGAGCAACCATCCACATCTACTTCTATACCTCCCTTTCTAGAAAGATTACAAATTGATAGAGGTGTAGAGAAACAAATTATGGTGCCTAATTATGATTTCCTAGATGAGCTGAGAAATGTTTGTATTAAAATTCCATTATTACAAGCCATCAAGGAAATTCCAATTTTAGCCAAAACAATAAAGGAGTTGAGCATGAAGAAAACAAGAAAAAGAATAAGAGAAACAAAGAAAATTCAACTGGCAGGAAAAATAGTAGACATTATGATGGGCAAGATTGCTATTCCAAAGTATCTTGACCCAGGAAATCTAGTTGTTAAAATTCACATCAATGGAATTGAAATCCAAAACACACTCATTGATTTAGGAGCATCAATCAATATCATGAGTAGATAAATCATGGATAAACTGAAACTTCCTAACCTTCTCTTTACACCCACATTATTACAATTAGCAGACAGATATATGATCAAACCAGATGGGGTAATAGAAGACATTCCAGTGTCCCTAGATTCTTGGGAGTACCCTGTGGATTTCATGATCCTAACTCCTAAGAATAATCTAGGAGGACATCGTGTTATATTAGGAAGACCTTGGTTGGCTACAACTGATGCTTTTATTAGTTGTAGATCCGGTGATATGTACATCTCTGATGGTATTTCAACTAAGAAATTCACTTTATATCCTCCAGCTAAGACAATTACAGATTTAGATGACACTCAATGCATAGCGGATGAAGAAGATTTACAACCTCTCTTCACAATTTCAGAAATTAGTGAAGATAATCAAATTCTGAATACTCTAGAAAACTTTGAATCCTCTCTAGAACACAAACATGAATCATTTCAAGAGGGATCCAATATTGAGTTTTTGTCATCAAGACAGATGTCTCTTCATTCTATGGATAAATTTGGCTGCTCTATAAGTGATATTTTTCCAGGCAAAACTTTGAACATAAACAAGAACCTAGAAAAATCTCAACAAGAAGAGCTAGTCAAAGTATTACAGAGACATTCTTCTGCATATGCATGGGAATACACTGACATGAAAGGGATAAGCCCCAAGACTTGCACTCATCACATCTATATAGAGGAAAATTGCAAACCAATCAGACAACCTCAAAGACGGATGAATCCAAATCTTAGGGAGATTATTAAAGAAGAATTGCAAAAATTGTTAAATGTTAATTTCATCTATCCTATTTCAGATAGTCAGTGGGTTTCTCCTTTGGTAATTGTGCCAAAGAAAAATGGTAAATGGAGGGTATGTGTTGACTACCGAGAATTAAATAAAGTTACTCTTAAAGACCATTTTCCCTTACCTTTCATAGATCAAGTGTTAGATACATTACCTGGCAAAAAGTACTTCTCATTCCTAGATGGGTTTAGTGGTTACAACCAAATCCAAGCAGCACTTGAAGATCAAGACAAGACCACATTTACCTGTCCTTGGGGTACTTATGCTTACCGAGTATTGCCATTTGGATTGTGCAATGCACCTGCAACATTCCAAAGGGTAGTATTAGGAATTTTCTCAGATCTAATACATGATTGTGTAGAGGTATATATGGATGATTTCACAGTTTATGGAAACACATTTGAAGAGGCTTTAGCAAATTTGGAAATTTTTTTAAAGAGACGTCAAGAAGCAAATCTTTCACTTAGTCATGAGAAATGTTTCATGATGTTTACTGAAGGTATTTTTTTAGGGAATCACATTTCAGGGGATGGGATTAGAGTTGATGAGTCAAAAGTTGAAGTCATCTCTAACTTATCTATTCCAAGTTGTCAAAAAGATGTTAGGAGTTTTCTAGGATTTACAGGATATTATCGGAGATTTATAGAAAACTTCACCAAGATAACATCTCCACTCTTCAAATTACTTACCAAAGATTGTGAATTCAAATGGACTTCTGATTGCCAGTTAGCCTTTGAGACCCTAAAAACAAAAATTTCTAAAGCACCTATATTAAGGGGACCTAACTGGAAGTTACCTTTTCATATCTCGACAGATGCCTCTGATACAGCTCTAGTAGTAGTATTGGGACAAAAAGACTTGATTCCTTATGCCATCTACTATACCAATAAAAAATTGACTCCTACAGAGTTAAATTATACTGTAACTGAAAAAGAGTTTTTAGCTGTTGTTCATGCCATAAACAAATTCAGACACTATATAACAGGCTATGAAACTTTTGTTCACACTGATCATTCTGCAATTAGATACTTAATGAAAAAATCAATTACTAATGGCAGAGTCATAAGATGGTTATTTCTTTTACAAGAATTCAACATTACCATTCTAGATAGGCCTGGAAAACAAAACACAGTAGCCGATTTCCTATCTAGACTCCAAAACATCAAAGATGACACTCCAGTTGAAGATCAATTTCCTGATGAATATCTTTTTGCAATTTCTACTCAAACTCCTTGGTTTGCTGACATTGCTAATTATTTAGTTTCAGGAAAATTTCCTTCAATATTGAATGCAAGAGATAAAAGAAAAATCATTTATGACATTGCAAAATATTCATGGGTTGCTAATGAGTTGTACAAGATAGGTCCAGATTTGATCATTAGGAGATGTGTTTGTGAAGATGAGATGCCTGAGATTCTCAAAGCATGTCATGATGAACTTTGTGGCGGACACTTTGCTGATAAGAGGACAACCTATAAGATCCTTAATTTTGGATATTATTGGCCATCCTTGTTTAAAGATGCTAAAGAGTATGTCAAAAGGTGTGACAGTTGCCAAAGGGTAGGGAAACCTTCTCCTTCAGGTGAGATGCCATTACAACCTCAAGTACATATTGAACCTTTTGAAAAATGGGCTTTGGATTTTGTAGGACCTATTAGTCCTCCATAAAAACAAAAGAGATATATATTAGTTTGCACTGATTATCTTACCAAATGGGTAGAGGCCAACCCATTAATTTTTGCTAATGAAGCATCTGTAGTCACTTTTCTTTTTGAGGATATTTTTACTCATTTTGGTGTCCCAAGGGAAATTGTTACAGATCAAGGAGCTCAATTTACATCAAGGCTAGTGGAGCAAATGATGGAGAAGTACAAAATCAGACATAGAACATCTACTCCTTATCATCCACAAGAAAATGGTCAATTGGAATCCACTAATAAGGTCATTGAAGGAATCCTAACAAAGACTATTCATTTACATAGAAGAGATTGGGTAGATAGGCTTCCTGAAGCCTTGTGGGCCTATAGAACTACATGGAGAAACACAACAGGCCATACTCCTTATGAACTTGTTTATGGAAAGCAAGTTTTGTTTCCCATAGAGTTCCAGATTCAAACTTTCAAAATGGCAGTTCAGCTAGGACTTGATTTAACGGAGGCACAAAAACATAGATTGGAGCAGATTAATGAATTGGATGAGATCGGACAAGATGCAGTTCAGACAACAAGTCTATTCCAACAGCAAAGGACTAGATGGCATGACAAGTACATCAAAGAGAAGAAATTCAAAGAAGGTGACTGGGCTCTCTTGTTTGATTCAAAATTCAAGGATTTTCAAGGTAAATTTCAAGCACATTGGCTTGGGCCATATGAAATTGTTGAAATTTTTGATAATGGAGCAGTAAAAATTAGAACAATAGATGGAGAAGAGGTCACTTTTCTTGTGAATGGTCATAGATTGAAGCTGTATCACAAACCACTCTCAAGAGAAGAATTTGTCAAGAAGTTCCAGGAAAACAGTGATGTGAAGTTAATGAAGAAGAATTTTTCTTCTTCATCAACTTGATTGAATTTTCTGAAGCATTTTTTTTATTAAAAAAAAAAAAAAAGTATAAACATGAAAACCAATCACTGATTGGCACGTTTATACAGAAATGATAGGGTGAAAACCAAAGTCTTTCTGACACTCTAACTTTTCCATTTTGTTTTTGCAAGCAGCTGTTACAAAATCATAAGTTCAGATCCATTGCTCTTATGATTCATCTCATTTCATTCCATTTACTTATCCATCCATACTCCATTTCATTCATTCATTTCACTTCATTCCATATTTCATTCATCTCATTCCATACTTCATCCACCTCATTTCCATGTCAAAATTTAAATTTTGATGTCTTTCTGCAAATGAATAACACATGTCATGGATTGCAGGCCATTTCTTATATTCTTCCACTCCATTTCATGAATTATAATCCATCCCATTCCATCATTCACTTCATACATATCCCATTATATCATGTTTCATCATCCATCTTCATTCATGCCATATAACATTTCACTTATATTCCAAACCACTTTATTCCATGATTAAAATTCTCTACAGGTACATTCTGCAGCTAAACAGACATTCTGCAGCTAATCAGACTTTCTGCAGCTAGACAGTCATTCCGCAGCTACAAATCCTGAAGGCACTAATCAGCAGACATTTGAATTGCAACAAGATGATCCTGTATATCCATGAAAAAGTAAAATCAAGAAGGATTATGAAGAATTTTCCAGAGGAGAACAAAGTATACGAAGACCACAAAAAGCAGATGAAAAGCAAAGGTAAAAAGTTCTGGTTATAATGACATTTCATGAAAACTTTAGTATAGTCTAGTTATGAATCATTCGAAAAGTTGTTTTGATTATTTTTATTGATCATGCCAAATATACCCTCCGCAAAATTTGGATAAAAATCTTTCATTTCAAATTCTATACCCGACCATCATTTAAGCGGTTAAAAGGCTGAAGTGTTTGATTTCCTTACGTCACCTAGCCAAATCATTTAATGATGATTTTTGAATCCGTTGTAAAAATATCCGCAGTCTTTTCACTCATTGATTTGTTTTCTTCACCTCACTTCATTAAATCGTTCCGTAACTACTTCCTATCATTCCATTCCGTAGCCATCCCTTCATCATTTCATTCCACAAAACAGAGATATCTCTATCACCGTGGGTAGAGGTATATCAATGTGGAATTTGAAGCCATTGTCACCAAGAAGTAGAGATATATCAGTTTGAAGATTGAAGCACTATCACCGTGAACCAGAGGTATATCAGTTTGAAGGTTGAAGTCATTGTTTCCGTGAGCAGAAAGAGTACTAATCTGAAGATTGAAGAAGAAATTATGGGCCTCATTGTAAGAACTGAACCAGTGGGCACAAAATACCTGGAAGGATACCCTCAAAGCAGAGAAATGTTGCAACAGGAAGGATGGCTACAATTTCTTGAGAAATTTAATGGCTTCCACAAAGAAGTTACTGAAACATTTGCAAGGTCATTCAAAGGAGCCGAGGTTGAAGTTGGAGATGTTAAATTCACTGTCACAGAGGTTTTTATTGTAGAAGTAATAGGATTGCTTAGACATGGAGAGAGATGGTTTAAAAATAGAGAATTCCATAATGAATCATGGAAGCAAATCCTAAAATCACCAGGTATGGATGTCACTGTGTTTAAAAAGGGAATTCCAAGTTCTGCATTAAAAAATAAATGTAGAAACATATTGCTTATTCTACAAAAAATTATCACTTGTGAAGGTATATATGGCACATTTTATGTTTACCACATTAGGTTGATAATGCATTTTCTGGAGGAAGAGCTAAATTTTCCCTATTTCTTGCTTCAAAGTTTAAAAAAGATGGCTTCTGGTGTTCAAAGGAGAGTCCAATTCCTAGAGACAACTCTATACCATCATGGCTTGGTTAAGATTTTAATTGAACACCATTTAGCCAAAACAAAAGATACTTGGGATAATTTCTTAGTAAGAAATCATTTTGAGGAACCAAAAGAGCCTTCACCTGAACATCAGCCTACAAAGAGAAGCAGAAAATGGAGAGCCTCTAAAATTGAAATTGACAAAACAATACAGGAAAGTAGTGAAGAAATAATCTCTGAGAAGTTGACTCAGATTAAGAGACAACTTAAGGAAGAGAGGGTAATCAGAAAATCTGCCATAGAAAAAGGAGAGGGATCATCCCAGCCAAGAAGAAGCCATAGACTCAGGGGGAAACTAAGGAAAACACAGATCAAACAAACAGGGGTGATAAACATAGAAGATGAGGAAACATCTATTGAAGAAGATGTTGAAGAATATTTTAATGAAGAAATCCCTGAAATTGACCCTGCACAGCAAGAAGTTTATGACTATGTTGAAACATTGGAAAGGAAAGATTTAGAGAGTAGAGATAGAACCCCTAGTCCTCCACTGTACGAAATAGATGTGTTAAGAAGAGATAGATATGAGATGGAAATACTTAATAGACATATCAAAACTGAGAATGATATTCTCAAGGAACAAGTCAAACTCAAAACCAGTATGAACTCAACCTTATCTCTACAAATGGACAAAGTGGAAAAGGCTAATGAAAAGTTGAAAAAGAGGAACAAGAAGCTAATCAGGGCACTTATCAACTTAAGGTTCAAGTTAGTCATCAGAAATCCCAGAAGACCTTTAACTTCCAGGCAAAGAAGAAGAAGAGGGTTGGATGTTCTTGCAGAAGTCTCCGAGTTTATGGAATAAGTTGCATGAGGACATGCAAGAAGTCAGCAGTGGGGGTATGTTGAGCCCCAAGATTGTTCTTTCTTTCATCTTACTTTAACCCATTTTCCTTTTTCCATTGTTATCCCAGGCCCAATTGATCAATTAAATTAGTTAAAATTACTTTTAGAATGATTAACATGGCTAACTTGCTAAGTTTTGTGATTTTGTCATTGTAATGCATTGTGAACTGAAACTAGCTACAGAATGTAGACATTCCGTAGCTAACCGCCAATTCTGTAGCTGTCTTCACGTTCAAGCATGTTCCAGGTGTCCTCTCAGGAAAATCCACACATGGGTATATTCCACATCATGTCCTCATCGTTCGTTGCTCACCATGAAGAATGAACCGAATTCTGGACGTGGTTTTGGTACGTGGGAACTCATTCAAGGAGGCAGACTTCTAATAGGACTAGGATAGTCCGGATGTCCTTTGTCCCTTTACGCTGCCATCTTTAGAATCCTAGTACGATTTTGATAAGGAAAGACAATGATCCCCGTATTGTTGCAAGTTCTGTTATGTAGATTTGTCATAAAAGCACTCGGGAAACCGAGAGACAAGCTCTAGATTTTGCTTAGATTTTTTATTAGATTCTGCTTTATTTCTGAAGACCGAGAATACTCTGTTTCAAGTTATTTTCCTTTAATGAAGAAGACAACATTGCTTTGAACGCATTGAGTTGATCTAGAGTTAGATTCCGTCTGGTGGTAGAGGGACCCTCCCTCCTGCACGGCTTTACTTTCGTAATTTAGATAAGTATCTTAGTTGTTTTGACGTTTTTGAAGTTTGAGTTCATAGTTAATTTCATTAGCCACTATAGCTATACCTGTTCTAAGAAACTCTTCCAAAAGATCATGATAATGAATGGGAAATGGCTGTAGTGTTGTAGGATTTATTTGTAATTTCTTTTGTTCATTATCACAGTTGAACTTATGCTAAGCAAACTCTTCCAAAAAATCCTTATGATGTCTAAGGCATGACTGTGATACTGAAAGTTTCAGTTGTTTGTTTACACTAAGTAGCATAGCTGATCTTACTCTTAAAACACTCTTCCAAAATATCATAATAATGGGTAGGAGATAGCTGTGATGTCTTAGTTTTTAAATTGCTTTCAGTCTTTATGTTTGCATTTGCACTGAATTGTACAGCCAGGATTGTTCTAGCAAGCTCTTCCAAAATACCATTCATGATGGACAAACAGGTTGTAGAATCCCATAGATTAATTGCATGATAACTTAGTTAGGGTACTCCAGAGTCAAATTGCATTCAATTCATGCTCTGCTACTTCGTTTTAAGTTTGATAATGGCTTGTTAGTTCAGCACTGTTTATTGTAGACTAGTGGCACCTTAGTTCAGTTGTAGCCTAGCTCATTGTATTTACATTCCACATTTAGTTGTCATCCATTGAATATTAGATTACATTAGTTGTTAAACTTAAACACTACGGCCTTCATTATTTACAAAACCTCTTTTGTTCCAAATTTGTAATTGACTCATAACCATCTGGACAGAAGACAGTATCATCCCAAGGCCTGAAGTACTTTTGCAACCTCTTTATCATTTCATAAACAAAGCCTTTCCTCAAAAGACTACTTTAAAAAGAAATCTATAACTTTTGAGTAAAGTTTAGTGATGTTAAATTAAGTTGCAGAATAGAATTAGGAGATAGTCTTAGAGTAGAGATCTTATGATGTTACCAATGTTCTTCTCCAAATATGTTTTAACAAATCTTTAATCATGGATAAGATGTTGTACCATTATAAGCTGATTGTTTAATTGTTTAGTTAGGAGAATTTGTATACTTAGTTGCCAATTTCTCAAGCTCTTCCAAAATACCTTTAATGAAAGAATTGGACAAGTTAAGTTTATGTTTTGATTCATTTTCTTGAAGTCATTATCAAGCTTTGTATTTTGCTTAGTCATAGTTTAAGTTTGATTCTATTTCAGTAGTTGCATTTGCATTTGTCATTTGTCATCAATAAATTAGGCTTCACTCTGTTTTTAACCAGTAGCTTCCTTCCACTAGCATTTAGTTCTTTTCCTTGTGAACATAAAACCATCAAAAGACCAAAAACATCATAAAACACTAAACACAACGCATTCAGAAACAAACACTTAGGCACATACAGTGCACTTCACTTCGGCAGTTTACCAACCCTAGTTGACAATTAAATGAACTCAATTTAGGAGACTAGGTTGAGCCCAAACACATATATCACACTTGCATATTTGAATCATGAAACATGATATTCAATGTTATGCTTATGACTAGTATGAGATCTTGCCTCTCTGTGAATTTTTGTGAATTTCTCAACTATGTTGTTCAATATTTAGTTCATTATCTATATGAGAAACTATACATTATGCTTTCTTAGTTGATAACAATGGCTTTTGAATATATCAACTCAATATTTTTGTTAGAGGATTAACAATATATGATAAATGGATAACGACTTTTCTTGTATTGTTATGAGTACCTGTATATCCGTGCTTAGTTAATTGACAATCATATTCCTATGGACAAGTTCAATTAGAATGCAAGATGTGTAAGTAATCGATCATGGTTTATCAAATGTTTCATTGAATTGACAAAATAGCTAGAATAATTGAATAATGTGTTTCTACATAAAATGTGATGAAGGGTATGGATGGGATTAATTAATAATCCTCTTAATTAAGATTCTTAATCAATGTTAAATCACAATTTTATTCCTACTAGCCCACAAAGATGTAGACCCAGAGAAACATTTCCTAGTTTGCACAAATGCATGCAAGGAAGGACAAGTAGGAATCTCAATGCAAGAAGGACATGTAATCTTCTATGAGTAAAGGAAACTAGAAAAGCATGAGGGTAACTACGTGACTCATGGATTGGAGCTAGAAGAAATTGTGCATGTGCTAAAGATGTGAAGGCACTACTTAATTGGGAGAAATTTTGTGTTGATGTAAGATCATGGAGAATTGAGATACTTGTTTGATCAAAATAAGTTCAATGTTAGACAAGCGATATGGTTGGCTTTGATTACCAAACTCAATTTTTAAATCTAGCCTATTAAGTTCAAGTAAAAACAGGTAACAGATGCACTTAGTGGAAGAATACAGGTAGTTCACTTGCAAGCCATGAGCACTCATGAAATTCACAACAAAGAAAAACTTAAAGAAGCAAGGCTACATGATGAACATTTATAGTATGCGAAGGAATGATTACAACAAAAGCCAGAGAAAACAATAAGCAACAATTACAAGCTAACTAGTGAAGGTATGTTATTGTTCAAAGATAGATGGTTTGTACCTTGTGTGATCAAATTGAAAATGTTCATAATGGATGAGTTTAATAAAATACCTTATTTAGATAATATTGGTTATCTGAAAATGATAAACATAAATAATTTATATTATTGGATAGGAATAAATAAGGAAATAGTTAATTTTATTACCAGATGCCTCGAATGCCATTAAGTCAAAGTTGAATGCATACATCCAACATGATTATTACAGCTAATTCCAATCCCTCCATGGAAATCGTAAGTCATATCTACATGATTGTTGTGTAGCTAGAATATGGTTGGGTGGAGAGGTGAAGCCCCTCCTTTAGTTTCCATATAGTTCAAGATATATAGATACATATATCACACTTGCATATTTGAATCATGAACCATGATATTCAATGTTATGCTTATGACTAGTATGAGATCTTGCCTCTGTGATTTTTTTTGAATTTCTCAACTATGTTGTTGAATATTTAGTTCATTATATATATGAGAAACTCTACATTATGCTTTTTTAGTTGATAACAATGGCTTTTGAATATATCAACTCAATATTTTTGTTAGAGGATTAACAATGTATGATAAATGGATAACGACTCTTCTTGTATTGTTATGAGTACCTGTATATCCGTGCTTAGTTAATTGACAGTCATATTCCTATGGACAAGTTCAATTAGATTGCAAGATGTGTAAGTAATCGATCATGGTTTATCAAATGTTCCATTGAATTGACAAAATAACTAGAATAATTGAATAATGTGTTTCTACATAAAATGTGATGAAGGGTATGCATGGGATTAATTAATAATCCTATTAATTAAGATTCTTAATCAATGTTAAATCACAATTTTATTCCTACTAGCCCGCGAAGATGTAGACCCAGAGAAGCATATCCTAGTTTTCACAAATGCATGCAAGGAAGGACAAGTAGGAATCTCAATGCAAGAAGGACATGTAATCTTCTATGAGTAAAGGAAACTAGAAAAGCATAAGGGTAACTACGTGACTCATGGATTGGAGCTAGAAGCAATTGTGCATGCGCTAAATATGTGGAGGAACTACTTAATTGGGAGAAATTTTGTGTTGATGTCAGATCATGGAGAATTGAGATACTTGTTTGATAAAACTAAGTTCAATGTTAGACAAGTGATATGGTTGGCTTTGATTAGTGAATTTTATTTTTAAATCTAGCCTATTAAGTGCAAGTAAAAATAGGTAGCAGATGCACTTAGTGGAAGAATACAAGTAGTTCACTTGCAAGCCTTGAGAACTCATTAAATTCACAACAAAGAAAAACTTAAAGAAGAAAGGATACATGATGAAAATTTATATTATGTGAAGGAATGATTACAAAAAAAACTAGAGAAAACAATAAGCAATAATTACAAGCTAACTAGTGAAGGTATGTTATTGCTCAAAGATAGATGGTTTGTACCTTGTGTGATCAAATTGAAAATGTTCATAATGGATGAGTTTTCATAAAATACCTTATTTAGATAATATTGGTTATTTGAAAACGATAAACATAAATAATTTGTCACACCTCCCATTCACCTTTCCACACAAACATTTTTTTTTCCCGTATTTCCTAAATTTCAAGAATAATACCGACAGAATGTTATACTATCCCACCTTGATTTCAATCTGGTTAACTCATTCATTTTTCTTTTCTTCCCAATTATAATTTAATTCCACAGAATAACTATATCCAAAGTCAATATCTATTAACTTCCATTTCAAATTCAACTTAACTTAAGGGTCTTTGTATAAGATCATGGTGAACTTACTTACCACTAATCCATTCCCTATAAGGGTTGCACATATCAACCTATATCTAAACTTTGAATTGATGTTACTGGCCCTTGGGCATTCAACGCATTTTCATATACTTATATACAAAGTATTTGAATAGGTTTTCCCCACGAGGGTGTCCTTGACCCTTTTACGAATTCTGTGTTCTTCATTTTTTTTTTCATAACGTCATCTCTTATATGATTTGGTTATGAGCATTGATTTGGATTTAATTGACATAATTTTATAGTGGTGGCTATATCGTACTTATAGCTATGCGATGATGTAGTATTCATCGTTTTCATAAGGTCTGTGTTAATCAAACCGCATTGTATTGTACATATATCTCATATCCGAACTTAATGTGACCATTAAACTCCTTTATGGAGCATGGCGTCCTAATGGAATCGAATTGATGTGGTCTGGAGGTTGAACGTGACATTATTTTTCCACGTTAGATTCGATAAGGCTCTCGGTGTCATGGTATTGGTTGGAATTGGTTTCATCCCATTCCCATTCATGTGTTATACCTCCACGTCAATCTGGAAATAGCCATGCCAGACTGCTCTCCATACAATGCAATCTCCATCATACGACAGAATGCCGGCACCTTGATTTTGTAGCTTGTCACAATTAAATGTTGAGCGACCGGTATTATTGTAACCTCCCGTCATTCGATCCGTGGCATTACCCTTGGGATCAAGCCATGTGGATGGTTACGATTCTCTCATCACGTTAGGGTTTTCTGGAATTTAGTGTGGTTATATAAGTTTGTGTTTTCGTGTGAAGGCAGTTTCTTTGGCCTTTGTTGGGTTTGTTCACCCCTCCACTTCGAGGCTCTGCCCGCTGAAGAATTTTCGCGTTGGTTTGCTCGTTACTCTGGTCTTCTTGCTCGACGTCCGCCCCTACACAAGGTAGAAATTTACACGCCCGTCTTTCATTTTGAACTAATTATACCTCTGCCTCTATGGAAGTCTCGAGCGATGAAAATACGAATGATTTCATTTTTGTAATAGCGTTTATGGTCTAACTTCATGGGGATGCGTTTATTCTCATGGCAATCTCCTGTCCCACATTTTGATTTGGTTCCTTTGTTTTCATCTCGTTACTATCCCTGCGTCATTTCCCTTGAATCTATGGGTAACGAAGTGTGATATCACCATGCAGGGTTCTTTAATGGGTTTACCTCTGCTCGTTTTATATGACTTGAGCACTGGTTTCAGGATAGCGACGTATCACTGTGGCTCGTCTCTTCACAGAAGAGCGATAGGTCCTCAGGCAAGGACGTCCTGAGATAGTGTTTTTATTAATAGATTTTTTTTTTCTCATTTTACTATTAATCCTCTGTCTTTATCGTCAGTTAATGTTATGTCTCTATCCTGGTGGCAAATAACTCGGAAGGAGCGAGGGTCTTCTTATAAGCAGGTAATCCCTCCTCATCTGCCTAAATTTTTCTATTGGCAAAGTTTTTCTATAAATTGGTTTATTGACAATTCTACTATCCTGGCTGCGTTTTC
Organism: Pinus albicaulis; assembly: GCA_034641835.2. NCBI lineage: Eukaryota > Viridiplantae > Streptophyta > Pinopsida > Pinales > Pinaceae > Pinus > Pinus albicaulis. The sequence goes on from CM076584.1 coordinate 45,284,553, forward strand.
ACAGGTAACGCACATTCCCTACTCAGTTCCGCGTTGGCAGCTATGAGAGACTGCATTTCGGTTGGTGTTAATTTCAACTCCGTTGACATTTCAGGTCGGTATATGCCTATGTGGAGAGAACCCTCCTCTCGTCGCAGTGCTCCACTTCGCTTATACGGATTGATTTATTTCTTAAGATTTTAACAGTCTATTGTAATTTTATAGACTCGGTCAGAGACTGTAATGAATAGAAATTTTCCTTCATGTGATGTTCTTGAACATATAAATTATTGTCTTGAGATAAACATGGGGTCTCTTAACGGATTTTGTTTTTTTTTAATCCAAAGGACTTGACTTCTGATATGTTCATGCCGAACGCGGCCATTCTTCTTCACTGATATTTTTGCTAATTATGTAATAGATTTACAATTCTCCAACTTATTATTTTATGGGAGTTTCCTGTATCTCTTACTCGAATCAATTGTTTCGTTTCGATTTAAACTACTTATAACAATTATATTTTAATTCCCTTGTGGCCTTTTTACCACAATTGTGACTCTCCTATGTATCTTTCTCTTTACTAGCATCTATTCAGAATTTGCAGTGATGTAGTAAAGTAAAGTTAGCGTTGTCTATTATGGGTTTATGTAATATGGCTCCTATAGGACTCTCTTTCTTCTTAAGAGGTTGTAGGTTCCATGATGACAGCTTCCTAGGTACGGGAAATAATGCCTTCAATGTATTAATTATTTTATATTCCTCATAGGGCAGTTTCAATGTATACATGGCTAACTCTCCTCCTTTTTGGTGCTTGGTAAAACTCTGGATTTGTAACTTTGAATGTTAGGACTGAATGTGTAAATTTTTCAGTCATCATCTCACTCGACTCTTTAGTTTTGATAGATAAAATTCCTGTACATATACTTTATTCACATGTATAATATGCCAGTTTAGTTATTGCTGTAACCATATGTATAATACATGCCTTTGGTTTTAATTCAGATACTTGTATCATATAGTTAGTATACCTCTTTATAAGAGTTTAGAATGAATTACATTCCGTGGCTAAATGTGTAAGTATACTGGTAACACATTCAGATTTTTGTCATTTATTGACTGCAATAATCTTCTAACTATTTTCTAGTACTGTTATCAATTTTATACTCTGTATTTTCTGCTTCATTCATTTCACTTTATAATCCCAGTAAATATACTTGAATTTTAGTTCCATTTTTCAATAGTTAGGGTTTAACTCATGAAACAGAAGCAGGTTAAAGCTAATACTTGAAATTATCCTTGGAAAATATGTATTCTCAGATTTAAACCAGTTATGGTTTAGAGATTCTGATGAATTCTTCTCCATCTATGTAATTCCTACAAGTGTACAGAAATTGAAAGCTATTCTGCTGAGATTTCTGTTAAATGTATGGAATGTTATCACACACAGCATTCATATATAATACTTTCACATTTCATGCAACATACAATTTACCCCTACACCTTATAAACAGAAGTTTATAACTGAACTGTGCATACCACTTAATTAGATGACCAATCCACCCAACCTTAGAATCTGTTTGTCTCCAGAATTCACCCCCGAGCTGAGATCCCTCCTAACACAGATCAACCTCTAATATGTATAAGAGCGGCTTATTTAAGTTGTTATTCCCCAAAGCCTGTTTCTAATTCTGCGTCCAGAATATTAGGATGCTTTTCTTCCTGTTTGCCTAGGCTTCCCATTTTAGGGATTCTTTAAAGCTGTTTTATGCTTTTCCTCAGCTTTCCCAGCTTTTTACCTCTTCCCAACTATTTCCTCATCATTGGGGAATTTAGATTTTTCCTCACAAATCTAAATTAGAAATAATTTCTTTCAAGGATTTTTGAAAGATTGCAGGGAAAGCATTTGCCTTATCCATCCTCATGGATTTAGCAAGTGATCTCATAAATCTCATTTTGGTCAACCTGCACAAAATCATTTTATTCATTTCCTCAATTTAAATATTTAATTACATTCACAAAATACTTGTCCTTTGGGGTCCACTCCCCTTAGGATTAAAGTTCAAATGTCTAGCTTTGAAATTCAAACACATAAATTGGGGGTGTTACATATTCCCCCTCTGAAAATAAACACCATCCTCCGTGTTGTTATTCAACTACTAGAGTTCATTTTTCAAACAAAAATGGATATATTTCCATCATTCCAGCGTCTCTTTCCCAGGTAGCTTCTTTAGCAGTAAAGTGCTTCCACTGCACCTTTACTCTTGCTACCGTTCAGTTCCTCAATTCAATTTCTTCCCAATCCAAGATTTGAAGCGGTTCTGGAAGGAACTCCCCTTCTGGTTGCACCTGTACAACATTCCAATCAACTATGTGAGAAGCATCATGTACATATCTTTTTAATAACGAAACATGAAACACATCATGAACTCTAACATGGGGTGGTAAGGCCAGCTTGTATGCCACTGGTCCCACCCTTTCTAATATTTCAAAAGGACCACAATATCTAGGAGCCATTTTTGCATAACTTCCAGCATAAAGTGTGCTCTTTTTGGGTTTAATACGCAAGTACACATGCTCTCCCACTTTAAATTCTCGGTGCACTCTTTTCTTATCAGCATAGTTTTTCTGGCGATCTTGTGCTGTCTTGATGTTTCTTTGTATCTGTTTAACAGTTCTTTCCATCTCTTGTAAAGCATCTGCTCCCAACATTAGTTTATCTTCTGGCTGGCTCCAGCTCAAAGGAGTATGACATTTTCTCCCATACAGTGCCTCAAACGGACCCATTTTGATGGAGGATTGGTAGCTGTTATTATAGGAAAATTCAGCTAAATGCAAGTAGTCTTCCCATTTTGATGGCCTGTCCATCACATACATTCTCAGCAGGTCCTCCAAAATCTGATTAGTTCTCTCTGTCTGCCCATCGGTCTGAGGGTGATAGGCAGTACTAAAATTCAGCTTAGTGCCCATGCCGCCAAATAGACCTTTCCAAAAGACTGCTGTAAAATTAGCATCTCGGTCAGAAACAATCACCTTTGGAACCCCATGGAGCCTTACTACATCCTTCAGGAACACATTCGCTACTTGAGCTGTCCCGAAGGTAGATTTCACTAGTATAAAATGTGCAGCTTTTGTTAAAGTGTCTACTACCACCATTACTGAATCGTGTTGGTATTTAGTTTTGGGTAGTCCTGTTATAAAGTCTATAGAAACTGTGTCCCATTTCCATTCTGCAATCGGCAAAGGATTCAGAGGACCAGCAGGATGCTGATGTTCAACTTTAACTAGTTGACATTCCATGCATCTAGCTAAATACTCTGCTACATCTCTTTTCATTCTTGGCCAGAACAACTTCTTTTTCAAAGATGTTAACATTTTATGATATCCAGGATGCCCTGCATATGGCTGTTTGTGATATTCATCTAAAATTTCCCTTTTTAGAGTTTCTACATTGGGGATATACAATCTATTTTTGTAGTAGACCAGTCCTTTTTTATTTTGAGTAAAATTAGTTTTCTCCTTCTTTAGTAGTTTCACCAGTAGTGTTTCATAATTTGGATCTTGGTTTGCTGCCTTTTTCACCAAATCTTCTACATCGATCTGGGCACTACTTCCAATGCTGTTTATATTCTGACAAGCATTTCTGCTCAATGCATCAGCAATTTTATTTTCTTTTCCCTTGATATGTTTTATGTCCATATCAAATTCACTTAGAAAAGACAGCCATATGGCTTGCCTAGCATTCAAATCAGTTTGGGAAAAGAAATATTTGAGACTAATATGATCAGTCATCAATGTAAATTTTTTCCAAGGAGATAGTGTCGCCACATTTTCAAGGCATGGATAACAGCTGCTAATTCTAAATCATAGGCACTATAGTTCTGTTCATGTATCTTCAGTTTCCTAGATTCATATGCAATAAGTGAATTTTCCTGTAGAAGAACTCCTCCCAACCCCTCTCTACAGGCATCTGTACATACCACAAATTTTTTATCAGGGTTTGCAATCTTCAGTATAGGGGCTGTAGTAAGTTTTTGTTTTAATTGGTCAAAACTATTTTGACATTTTTCAGTCCACTCAAACTTGACACCCTTCCTTTGTAATGATGTTATGGGATGTGCTATAGCAGAAAATCTCTCCACAAATCTGCGATAATAGACTGCAATTCCCATGAATGATCTTACTGCTGAAACATCAGTTGGTACAGGCCATTCTTTTATAGCCTTTATCTTTTCAGGGTCAACAGAAAGGCCTTGTTCAGAAATAATATGCCCCAAGTATTGAATCTTATCTTTATAAAATTCACATTTACTAAACTTGGCATATAACTGGTTTTCTTTCAAAGTTTGCAATACTATCCTCAAGTGCTCTTTATGTTCCTCCTCACTTTTTGAGTAAACTAAAATGTCATCTATGAACACAAGTACAAATTTGTCCAAGTACTTATTTAACACACTATTCATTAAGCACATAAAAGTGGTAGGGGCATTTGTCAAACCAAAAGGTAGGACTACAAATTCGTAGTGACCATACCTGGTTCGAAAGGTTGTTTTGTTGATGTCTTCTTCTTTAATTCTGAGCTGGTGATAACGAGTCCTTAAGTCAATTTTCGAAAAAACTGAAGCCCCTCTCACTTGGTCAAAAAGATCATCAATTCTGGGTAAGGGGTATCTGTTTTTAATGGTCAACTTGTTCAGTTGATGATAATCAATGCACATCTTAAAATTTCCATCTTTCTTTTTCACGAACAGCATTGGTGCTCCCCAAGGAGACACACTTGGTCTGATATAACCTTTATATAACAATTCTTGCAATTTCATTTTCAGTTCTATGAGTTTAGGGGGACTCATTCGATAAGGAGCTCGTGAAACAGGTATTGCTCCCAGCACCAAATCCATTGAGAAGTCAATCTCTCTTTTGGGGGGAAGATGAGGGATTTCATCTGGAAAAACTTATTTAAATTCCCTTACTACGGGCAATGCATCCAGCAGATTTTCCTCAGTTTTCTGTTCTATTTCTTCCACATGTACTGCATAAACTTGGTATCCCTTTCTAGCTGTTCTTTTTAACTACAGCGCTGATATTTGTCTTAAAGAAATGGGTTTTGGTTTTCCTTTGAGAATAAAAGGTTTTCCTTCCTCATCCACACAATGCAGGGTCTTATCCCAGCAGTTCATCAAGGCTTTCTTCTTTTCCAGCTAGTCCATTCCTATCAGCAAGTCATATGAACCTAAAGGCAGAATGTTCAAATTTACTTCTGTTTCAAAATCATTTAATTTCATTGCTGTTAAGGGAAATTTATGTGTTACTTTCCTTTTGGTTGTAGTGGCCAGCTGAACCAACCATGACTGCTGAAATTTTTTAGGTTTAAGATTACATTTTTCTACAGTTTTTGGACTAATGTAACTCAAAGAAGCACCTGGATCAATTAAAACAGTGGCAGATTGGCCAGAAATCTTAGCCTCCATTTCGACCATGGTAGCTTGATGTTCTGCTTGTCGATTTTCCAAGGCTGCACTGATAGTTGGTATATTTCTTGCTATGTCATTTACTGTAGTGGTTTCTCGATCTCTCATAATCATCTGAATGTTTCGATGGGGACAATCTCTCAACAGATGGGGTTCTCCACACCCCCAACATTTCAGGGGTTCTCTCATTTTTACTGTGCCCTCTTTCTTATTGTCTCCATCTATTTGTTTTGAGGCCACTTGGGACTGAGCAGTTTGACTTTCTTTGGGTTTATTAAACTTTTTCCGCTGATGATCTCTGCCAAAATTCTTCAAATAAGCGGGTTTCTATTTCTTCCCTTTGAATTCACTCTTATTGACCCAACTTTTTCCATGTTCAGTTTTGCTTTTGAACTGTTGGTAGCACAATCTAGCTTTTCTAACAGCTTCGTCCATTGTTTTTGGGTTATCAAACTCGATCTTCTCTTTGTATAAAGCAGACAAACAATTCAGAAACCTTTGTACCTTTGCCTTTTCTTCCCTTATGTAGGGTACATATCTCAACAGATTTGTAAACTTAGTAACAAAATCATCGATAGTGAGTTGTCCCAATCTAAGTTCATGGAATTCCTTGGCTTTATCATCATAGTAACATTCATTCAGATATCGATTTTTAAACCTAACCTGGAAATCTTCCCAGGTGACTGTCTTTTCATCAATGGCATGCAGCATTTTTTTCTTCTCCCACAACAAGGTAGCCTTACCTTGTCACTGGTAAATAGCTAATCTGGCCTTTAGATTGCTTTCATATTCATAGACCTGGAAATACTTTATCATGTTTAGCAACCATGCTTCAGCATCTTCCTCCTTCTCCCCATCATAGGAGGGAGGTTTGATCTTTTGGAATTCCCCCTGTAATTCCTTTTTCTGCTTCTATTGATGCCTAACAGCATCATCATCCTCATACTCATCAGTCTTCCTCTTTCTGGAACCTTTGCCTTCTTGGTTGTTCCGTGAAGTTAGCTCTCTGATGAGCTTTTCCTGCTCCTTACTAGCTAATGACAACCTGTCATTCTGGCTTCTCAGCTCAGCCATTTCTCGTTGCAACCTGTGCAACATAGCCATCACCGGAGCGTTGGGATTTGGTGTACTATACTCATCACGCATATCCACATAAATTTCGTCACCTTCTGCCATTCCAACACCACTGTACACTACAGAACATAGATCAGTGAAAATAAAAATATATAATTTTTTTTTTTTTTTTTTCCCAGAAATCAATTTATACAGGGACTACACAGCAACCGTGAGCACAATGACAACAACCCAGTTTTATAACTTGGGCTCTGATACCATTTGTCACACCTCCCATTCACCTTTCCACACAAACATTTTTTTTTCCATTATTTCCTAAATTTCAAGAATAATACCGACAGAATGTTATACTATCCCACCTTGATTTCAATCTGGTTAACTCATTCATTTTTATTTTCTTCCCAATTATAATTTAATTCCACAGAATAACTATATCCAAAGTCAATATCTATTAACTTCCATTTCAAATTCAACTTAAATTAAGGGTCTTTGTATAAGATCATGGTGAACTTACTTACCACTAATTCATTCCCTATAAGGGTCACACATATCAACCTATATCTAAACTTTAAATTGATGTTATTGGCCCTTGGGCATTCAATGCATTTTCATATACTTATATACAAAGGATTTGAATAGGTTTTCCCCACAAGGGCGTCCTTGACCCTTTTATGAATTCTATGTTCTTCATTTTTTTTTTCATAACGTCATCTCTTATATGATTTGGTTATGAGCATTGATTTGGATTTAATTGACATACTTTTATAGTGGTGACTATATCGTACTTATAGCTATGTGATGATGTATTATTCATCGTTTTCATAAGGTCTGTGTTAATCACACCGCATTGTATTGTACATATGTCTCATATCCGAACTTAATGTGACCATTAAACTCCTTTATGGAGCATGGCGTCCTAATGGAATCAAATTGATGTGGTCTGGAGGTTGAACGTGACATTATTTTTCCATGTCAGATTCGATAAGGCTCTCGGTGTCATGGTATTGGTTGGAATGGGTTTCATCCCATTCCCATTCACGTGTTATACCTCCACGTCAATCTGGAAATAGCCATGCCAGACTGCTCTCCATACAATGCAATCTCCATCATATGACAGAACGCCGACACCTTGATTTTGTAGCTTGTCACAATTAAATGTTGAGCGACCGGTATTATTGTAACCTCCCGTCATTCGATCCGTGGCTTTACCCTTGGGATCAAGCCATGTGGATGGTTACGATTCTCTCATCACGTTAGGGTTTTCTGGAATTTAGTGTGGTTATATAAGTTTGTGTTTTCGTGTGAAGGCAGTTTCTTTGGCCTTTGTTGGGTTTGTTCACCCCTCCACTTCGAGGCTCTGCCCGCTAAAGAATTTTCGCATTGGTTTGCTCGTTACTCCGGTCTGCTTGCTCAACGTCGGCCCCTACACCAGGTATAAATTTACACGCCCGTCTTTCATTTTGAACTAATTATACCTCTGCCTCTATGGAAGTCTCAAGCGATGAAAATACGAATGATTTCATTTTTGTAATAGCGTTTATGGTCTAACTTCGTGGGGATGCATTTATTCTCATGACAATCTCCTGTCCCATATTTTGATTTGGTTCCTATGTTTTCATCTCGTTACTATCCCTGCGTCATTTCCCTTGAATCTATGGGTAACGAAGTGTGATATCACCACGCAGGGTTCTTTAATGGGTTTACCTCTACTCGTTTTATATGACTTGAGCGCTGGTTTCGGGATAGCGACGTATCACTGTGGCTCGTCTCTTCACAGAAGAGCGATAGGTCCTCAGGCAAGGACGTCCTAAGATAGTGTTTTTATTAATAGATTTTTTTTTTCTCATTTTACTATTAATCCTCTGTCTTTATCGTCAGTTAATGTTATGTCTCTATCCTGGTGGCAGATAACTCGGAAGGAGCGAGGGTCTTCTTCTAAGCAGGTAACCCCTCCTCATCTGCCTAAAATTTTCTATTGGCAAAGTTTTTCTATAAATTGGTTTATTGATAATTCTACTATCCTGGCTGCGTTTTCACAGGTAACGCACATTCCCTACTCAATTCCGCATCGGCAGCTATGAGAGACTGCATTTCGGTTGGTGTTAATTTCAACTCCGTTGACATTTCAGGTCGGTATATGCCTATGCGGAGAGAACCCTCCTCTCGTCGCAGTGCTCCACTTCGCTTATACTGATTGATTTATTTCTTAAGATTTTAACAGTCTATTGTAATTTTATAGACTTGGTCAGAGACTGTAATGAATAGAAATTTCCCTTCATGTGATGTTCTTGAACATATAAATTATTGTCTTGAGATAAGCGTGGGGTCTCTTAACAGATTTTGTTTTTTTTTTATCCAAAGGACTTGACTTCTGATATGTTCATGCCGAACGCGGCCATTCTTCTTCACTGATATTTTTGCTAATTATGTAATAGCTTTACAATTCTCCAACTTATTATTTTATGGGAGTTTCCTGTATCTCTTACTCGAATCAATTGTTTCGTTTCGATTTAAACTACTTATAACAATTATATGTTAATTCCCTTGTGGCCTTTTTACCACAATTGTGACTCTCCTATGTATCTTTCTCTTTACTAGCATCTGTTCAGAATTTGCAGTGATGTAGTAAAGTAAAGTTAGCCTTGTCTATTATGGGTTTATGTAATATGGCTCCTACAGGACTCTCTTTCTTCTTAAGAGGTTGTAGGTTCCATGATGACAGCTTCCTAGGTACGGGAAATAATGCCTTCAATGTATTAATTATTTTATATTCCTCATAGGGTAGTTTCAATAAATACATGGCTAACTCTCCTCCTTTTTGGTGCTTGGTAAAACTCTGGATTTGTAACTTTGAATGTTAGGAATGAATGTGTAAATTTTTCAGTCATCATCTCACTCGACTCTTTAGTTTTGATAGATAAAATTCCTGTACAGATACTTTATTCACATGTATAGTATGCCAGTTTAATTATTGCTGTAACCATCTGTATAATACATGCCTTTGGTTTTAATTCAGATACTTGTATCATATAGTTAGTATACCTCTTTATAAGAGTTTAGAATGAATTACATTTCGTGGCTAAATGTGTAAGTATACTGGTAACACATTCAGATTTTTGTCATTTATTGACTGCAGTAATATTCTAACTATTTTCTAGTACTGTTATCAATTTTATACTCTATATTTTCTGTTTCATTCATTTCACTTTTTAATCCCAGTAAATATACTTGACTTTTAGTTCCCTTTTTCAATAGTTAGGGTTTAACTCATGAAACAGAAGCAGATTAAAGCTAATACTTGAAATTATCCTTGGAAAATATGTATTCTCAGATTTAAACCAGTTATGGTTTAGAGATTCTGATGAATTCTTCTCCATCTATGTAATTCCTACAACTGTACAGAAATTGAAAGCTATTCTGCTGAGATTTCTGTTAAATGTATGGAATGTTATCACACACAGCATGCATATACAATACTTTCACATTTCATGCAACATACAATTTACCCCTACACCTTATAAACAGAAATTTATAACTGAACTGTGCATACCACTTAATTAGATGACCAATCCACCCAACCTTAGAATCCGTTTGTCTCCAGAATTCACCCCCGAGCTGAGATCCCTCCTAACACAGATCAACCTCTAATCTGTATAAGAGCAGCTTATTTAAGCTTTTATTCCCCAAAGCCTGTTTCTAATTCTGCGTCGAGAATATCAGGAAGCTTTTCTTCCTGTTTGCCTAGGCTTCCCATTTTAGGGATTCTTTAAAGCTGTTTTATGCTTTTCCTCATCTTTTCCAGCTTTTTACCTCTTCCCAACTATTTCCTCATCATTGGGGAATTTAGATTTTTCCTCACAAATCTAAATTAGAAATAATTTCTTTCAAGGATTTTTGAAAGATTGTGGGGAAAGTATTTGCCTTATCCATCCTCATGGATTTAGCAAGTGATCTCATAAATCTCATTTTGGTCAACCTGCACAAAATCATTTTATTCATTTCCTCAATTTAAATATTTAATTACATTCACAAAATACTTGTCCTTTGGGGTCCACTCCCCTTAGGATTAAAGTTCAAATGTCTATCTTTGAAATTCAAACACATAAATTGGGGGTGTTACATAATTTATATTATTGGATAGGAATAAATAAGGAAATAGCTAGTTTTATTATCAGATGCCTCAAATGCCATTAAGTCAAAGTTGAATGCATACATCCAACACAATTATTACAACTAATTCCAATCCCTTAGTGGAAATCGTAAGTCATATCCATGGAATTCATCAAGGTATTTCCAAAGACATCCAAATAAAATGATGTCATTAAGGCACTAGTGGAAATTTTGAATTTTGTATATGTTCAAGAGTTGCAACAATCTGTAAATACCTAGACAAAATGTTAAATCTACATCGTTGCATGAATAAAAAAATTAGAGTTGAAACAATATGATAAATAGAGTAATTACTGGAATATGGAAATTCAAATAAAACTATACACTTCCTAGCTAAGGAGGGGGGCATAACTCTTTCTAGGAGGTATTGGTTAAAGTAAAATAATTATGCTAGCCAATCAACACACCATCAATGGACATAAATGTGAATTTGCATCGAAAGAATTAAATTATAACTACAAATTAGCTTTCATATTCAGAGTTATTGTTTCATTACTAGGTTCATCTCTTATTGTCCTCCTTATACAAGTGTTTGAGATATATTTATATTTCGATTGGAAGTAATGAAATTTTGAATGTTCTATTTAGTTACTATGAATTTCCTTCAGAAGATAGAAATTCATGCATATGCTAGATCAATCAAATGTATGGCAAGTGGAATTTCAGTCACACTTTCCTTGTGGAGTGACAAATTTCCCTTGTCAGTTTCTTGTGTTAGGATACTGGTTGGTTGATCGATCTAGGAAATTCATTGGTGAAAACTATGCAATTGATGTGATATGCTACAATAATTTTTCATAATTACATCAATAGCCACTTGAATAAGAGTTGCAAGAATACAATGGGGTGAGTTGCAACAAAGCCACGAAGGAGAGTTGTAGTAACAAGGAGTTACAATGCGAGTGTTAGAATATAGGAATTGCAACATGAGTGTCTTCAGTTAAGAGTTGTAACATGCATGTCTTTTGTTGATGCCTAGAATAGAAATGTTGTTTGTGCAACCTCTTTCTAATCCTTTATGGGCTAGACCATGAAATATGGGAACATAGCCCATAATTTATATCCTTATTTATATATATTACAACTTTTAAGTAAATACTTATTGTATGAATACACCTAGCACTAGTATTGTTGTCATATTTACATGCATATACCAACCATAGATGTTGCAAGAAATCACAAAACAAAAGTATAAAAATGTCTACTTTCATACATATTCACAAATATGAATGATAAAAAATACATAGCATGTTGTTATGGTAAGTAGTTATAACCATATTAAATGAATTTTAACAATTATTACTCATTGTTAAGATATAAATTTATCAACATGACATACAATGTGTACAAAAAAAAGGGTTTGAAATTAAAAATGTTAAGAAAATAAATAATAAAAATAAGACACGTGATGAAAATATAAGGAAAACATCCTTAATTAAGAATATTTAAAAATTATTCATATATAATGAGCCGAAACTGAGCATATTATGAGTAATATATTGAAAGAATATTCTTTACAAATAAAATTTTTTATAAGCTGTGTGAGTCAAATGCATGTAGTAAGGACAAAAATATAGCCTTTCCTTGTTGTAGCTGGCTCAAATAAGACCTTTTGGACATTGATATGACTCTGCAAGTTATTCAAATTTTCAGTAATGACAAATAAACAACAGTGATAAGCATCATCAATCACCTAAGTGAAAGTATAAGTTAATCAACAAGACAACTTTCAAACCTCCATTCATTGCTACTTTAAAATAAGTCCATACTTTGTTTGAAGATAGCTTATTTTTTCCTTCTCCATATAGCCATTTGTAATTCAGATTTAATTGAGATGGTTATGAAATCATTTCATGATTTTACTTTTACTCAACTTTATTTATAAAAAAGACTCGCAAATGGGTAAGAAGGAAAATAATTTAAATGTGAGATTCTTAATAAACATATGACTTATATGGCTCAAGAGGGAGGACCTAATTCCATAATATTAGTAGATCATTATATTTCAAAATATTTTTTTTTTTAAATATCCACATCATGCACAATAACACCTTCTGTCTCCCACATAGTCATGTTGATTTGAATATGGGGAAACTTGTTATTACTATGCAAGCTCGCTCATTAGTATTAAAAAAGTGTTTAAGGATCGTCTCATCATAATCATTTGTGAAGGGGTTTGTGCGTATAGTTTCATGTGTCTTTGATGATCAAATTATTAGTTAATTAGCTTTTAAAAACTCATATAAAAAAAATGAAATGCAGAAAAAAGAACTTGCAGAAATCACATAACACAATGGATGATAATGGACTTCACCCCTCCTGGGCTACATCTCCATGGACCTACTTTAACTCGCTAGGCCCTCTTGGTATTATGAGTAAAATGTATGATTACAAGTACTGTTATTGCTATAATGGATTTGCTAATTGTTTCATTGGCTTCAGAACACTCAAATACCACAAAAATGACTATTCAATCTTTGAATTTGATTCACAGCTCCTCTAGGCTCGACCTCCATATTGGTGGCCATGGGATTATTTACTATGCAAAGTGAAAAAATCACCTTCATATGAGCTCCAATGCCTCTGAAAAATATACCATTGTGTTCAGAGGATCAAATACATCAAAAATTGACAATTTATTCACTCTATTTGGCCTTCAGCTGATCTGTGCATGGCCTTCCACGTGTATAATTACTCCATTTCCTCTGCAAGTTGTTCCGATGGATTCAGAGCATGCCAATCTGCTAGGAATAACTACTCCTAAGTCAAAGTTGGTCGAAAATTGACTAGTATAGGCCTCATTAATTTTTTCCCTAGATTCTACCTCTAAATCTGGAAAACTGCCAATTAGCTCCGACAAATTTGGAAGTGGCACCGGATTTGGAGATTCTGCCATATTTAACTGCAGATTAATTATTGATAAGATGGAGGTAAGTGCATTATTAAAGTGCACTAACCCCATTTATTGTGGCACTTAAGTCCTGGGAAGATGGCGCAGTCATGTGGAGGAGGGATGGCCCGTAGGGTTGGCCCCCTCCGCTCCACCATCGGAAAATACTTGCATTTAAATATAAATTCAGAGCCTTTTGTTTCAAGTTTGAAGGCTGTGGCCAGTTGGTAAAGGTGCATGAGTTGCACGGGGGAGGTCAAGGGGTAGAACCTCGACCTCACCCCTCACACAATGTGTTTGCAGCATGAAACTTCAGATTTGGGTTATAAAACTGTTGAATATGCATCACATATGCATGCACCTTAATATTGCACTTCATCCAATATATATTACACCATCGGACCTTAACAATATGTCTCCACCGTATGGTACTAAACCCTTTCAAATGCCAACATAATAACATATGCCTCCAACCATAGAATTATAGGCCATAATATATATGCCATAGAACCTTTGTAATATGGTTTTAATAAAAATCATGCCAACGTTAATGAAACCCACCACCATCGTAAGGTTTTTAAAAAAAAATTATACGTGGAATTTTATTAATAAGTTGGAATTATATATATATATCTATATGATTTTTTAGAAACCATATAATAAATTAAATATATATATATATATATATATATATATATTAATCCACCTTAATATATTAAAAATAATTCCAACACATGAAAATTCATGAACCCACATTCAACTTTGGAGGACATTGAGCAATTTTTTACCTTCACAAACCAAACTAGCGAATCTAACTGTGCCACTTGTCACTGTACCATTGGAAAAAAATTGAAGAATATTCCTTTCATGCTGGCTGGGCTGCCATGTCATCAACCTGTACCTGTTCTGCAATAATTTTTTTAAATTTTGTGTGATCTGAACAACGATCAATAGACCATAACTTCCACATACAAACTCAGTTTTCAATGAAACAAGTCGTGTTATATTCCTTCTAACGAGCCGGTCGTTTTCATTCTAGTTTGGTGCAATTTCTTGCTCTTCCATTTATGAGCAATTTTTTTCCCCTCATCTAGATTCTAATCAATCCTTCTGACTAGCATGCTTTTGGATCCACAAAATCTCATTATCTCATAAGTACAAGAATCCCATTCATATGTACATGTACTTAAAGCTGAAATGAACAAATTTTGCTAGGAATGACTATTCCTGAGCCAAAATTAGTCAAAAATTAACCAAGATATGCCTCATTAAAGTTTTCATTAGATTCTGCCTCTAAATATGGAAAAATGATAGTTACCTCAAACAAATTTGGAAGTGGCGCTAGATTGGAGATTCTGCCATCTTTAACTGCAGATTAATTAGTGATAAGCTGGAGATATGTGCATAATTAAAGCACACTAATCCAGCTTAGTGGGCCACTTAAGTCCTAGACACATGGTGCAGTCATGTGGAGGAGGGCTGGCCCGCAAGGCTGGCCCCCTCTGATCCACCATCCAAAAACACGTGCATTTAAATATAAATTCGGAGGCTTATATTTCAAGTTCGAAGGTCGTGGCATGTTGGCGAAGGCGCGTGAGTGGAATGGGGGAGGTCAAGGGGTCGATAAGCGTTGGATACAAAGTCCAACACCTATCTACAAGATGACCTTGCTTATGGAAATGAGTGTAAAACAATTTCCTCTTCTATGAAACATGGTTTTCTTTGTCTTTGGATTTCTGCCTCCTTTTCTCTAAAAGTTTCCTATTCATGGCTATCTTCTTCCAAAACTTAAAACATTATGGTTAGCCAAACCATAGAAGGAACATGCGACTTTTCTCCAAATCTTATGTGAGAATTTTCAGTGTTTATCATAATCAAAAGCAACTTGATTAAAAGCATATTTATACCTTGAACATTCACCATTGTCGCCTTCTTGAGGAGGTGAATTTGATGAGGTAGTGGCTCTCTCCAGAATACCAAAAATGCATTCAAAAACTTTAGAGCTTTCAACATCCTCTTGTTTGCCATTCTCATTAGTTGCATGATTATGAGCACCTTTTTGCAAAGTGGGTGTAAAACTTTTACATTCCTCATGAACACAATCTTCACAAGCTTGAGGTAATGAACACAAAATGAAAGTCCTTCTTAGAACACCTTCATGTGCCTCCTTGTCTTTAGATTTTTCTCCATCATGTTGTCCATAACCAAGACTCAAATACTTATGCCTTTCCTCAACAACAATTGGCTCAACTATGCCTTGTGTATTTTTTCCTAATCCTTTACCTTCATAGCCCATCTTCATCAATAATTTGGACCCTATTCCTCTAGTGTCTTTCAAAAGAACCTACACATTAATTTTGAGGGGATATTAAAGATAAACTTGAATCACATACCTATTTTTCAATAACATGCTTGGCTAAGCTTCCTTGACATCATGGAACTGAGTCTCCATCTCATGCATCTTTTCAAGAAGCTCTTGCTTCTTCTCCTTCAGGGCAATCAACTGCTCTTGAAGTTTAATGCTCCCCCTCTTTTATTCATACTTCTCTTGCATCCTATCAATCATGATGTAGATTTTCTGCAACATCTCTTTATCAAAGAGTTTTTCAAAGGAAGATTGAATAGAAACATCACTTAGTCAAGCTATTATCACACCTGAAATATATACAAAGCTTCTTTGTTGTGTTTTGAGAATTCAGATCTCAATTTTGACCTTATCCTTCAAACATAAACTTGCACATGATTAAATTCTCCTTACACAAATTCAAAAACCAATAGCTATAGAAAAATTTATCTAACCTTGGATATAATGAGCTAAAATTTTTCTCTGATACCAACTTGATCTGAATATGGGAAAACCTTTTATTGCTATGCAACCTCCCTCATCAGTATTAAAAATTTGTTTAAGGATCATCTCATCATAACCATTTGTGAATGGGTTTATGTGTGTAGTTTCATGTGTCTTTGATGATAAAATTACGAGTTAATTAAATTTTAAAAAATAATACACAACAAATGAAATCTAGAAACATAACTCACAACAATCACATAACACAATGGATGATAATGGAGTTCACCCCTCCTGGGCTACATCTCCATGGACCTGCTTTAACTAGCTAAGCCCTCTTGGGATTATGAGTAAAATGTCTGATTAAAAGCACCAGTATCAATTCAATGGATTTTTGACTATTCCATTGGCTTCAGAACACTCAAATACCCCAAAAATGACTATTCAATCTCTGAATTTGGATCACATCTCCTCTAGGCTTCACCTCTTTGGCACAGAGTCTACAACTGTCATGTGCTACAATGTCTCTTTCAGCCTCGGCTAACGCACAGGCTCTCTTTCTCTCTCCAGGTACCCTGGTAACTGAAGTTACTGCTCTAGATTCTGGCTTCCACTGAACTTCTAGAATTGAAAATTTGTTAAGATGTTTTCGAGGGAATTAAAACCCTGCTGTCCTTTTTAAGACCTGACTCGGTCTAGAATGCATGATGTTTATTTTTATGAAATATTTAAGAATGTAACCTGTAAAGATTTCGCCTGGACTCTCACTATATTTTTATGAGGAAGTGTATCTTTCTTTACCTTAGGTTTTACCGGTTATACCTCTCTCGATTCTGTCGGATTCTTGTAAAACCTTCTGGCTTTTTTTTTATTATGTATCACAGTGATATACTGATTCTCCTTTTAATGAAATAGTTCATCATTGTACGCATATTCTTCATCTCTATTATTCGTATTTTCTGCAAAAATGATTATGTTGCAGGTTATACTACTTCGCATAGGAATGTTTATCATTTCATTATTTCTCGTTCTCTAAAAGAAATTTTTGGTTTATTCTCTATAATTTTTCTCAGGTATTTCAGATTATTTATCAGCTATCTATCAAAGCTTTTGTTTGGATATAACATCTATCGATATTATCTTTGTCCCACTTCCTTATTACCTGTATTAGGTTTCTGTCTTTAAAAGAAATCTAGAAGTGGGAATTTACACAGTTTTTAGTTATGTAATACTATAATCTTCCCTTGAATATATATTACTGCAGATTTTTTCAGATAAATTCTTTTAAGGTTTCCATTTAATATTTTAGTACATTCGGTGTCTGGACCACCACTTACCGAAGTCAGTGTATAGTATATAATAACAGAAAGAAAAATGTGTCTTAGGAAGGGCGTTGCCCAAAACCTAAGACCGATAGTTCTAATCTCTGCATAAATTTATTTAAAATTTATGCTCGACTTCATAAGTTTTTCTGGTATAATTTTATTAGAGTTAGAATTAATAGTTTAAATATTCTTTCATAATTTCATATGATATTTATCCATAGAATTGTTTAATCTATGATATGACTGAAAAAACTGTATTCAAAGAACCATTATAGTAAATAGACGTTTGCCTCTTTTCAATAGTCACAGTTCTATCTTCTAAGTCCTTTTAAACGTGTAAAAAAAGATAATACCTATTTATAAATAGAGTCATAAACTGTGAAATCAAATTTTTTTACTTACATTAGATTTACAAAATACTTGTGTATCATACATTTCCTGTTTACAAGTAGAATACGTTCATCTGTGTATTCAAATGATAGTTATTTATATATTTTCAAAGTACAAAATACCTGCAGAACTAGCATTCCTATTTTTTTTAACAAAATACAAAGACCTATGTACTCAATTATTAAACACTTCATATAAACATAATGCATAAATACTAATGTACTTATATTTATTACTTTGTTTTAAGTTGTGGTCCTCAAAACCATCAAGTGAGGAGATTACGTCCTCTACTTGCCCTCTAGCTCCAGACTAGGATGAAATGGGTTAGCAGTTGATTCACTTTCTGCTGTGACCTCAGGATAGCCAATCCAGTCAATTTTAGAAATCTAGTTTTTAGGTTTTTCTGAGCGACATTTCCACTGGTCTCTACCAGCTCTGGAAATTCCTCAACCTTTTTCCACTCTAGAACAGAACCCCTACTCTTCACTGGGATCAATATTTATCCTCAGAGAAGTAGGTACCTGTTTTCCAAGTGTCCCCAAACACTTACCAATTCTTGGAAACATTTTACCATCAAATTTTTACTTTCTTTAAGAAAATATTTCCATTAATTAATTATTCCTAATTATTTGAGTCTTTTCCTAACACAATAATAAAAAGAATTGTCTTTTAACTAGTTAACACTAGTTAACTTTAATGAAGTTGTCACATTCAGATGAAACCATACATACACTAATATGTGGACCTTTAAAGCTATGAAAAACAGACTATTGGAGACTAAAAAACCAAAAACATAATATCATTGAGATATAAGAGAAAAAAAGGGTCTAAATTTGTTATCGCAGCTTGGATTGGCTTCCCAATGCACTCCAGTCCATGGTCATGTTGATGAAGGTGTTCCAAGGAGAGGAAAAGGGAAAAGGTCCTCTCTCTTTTCATGCAGATCTAGTAAAACCGTGAAGAGTAAAAATTTCATATATGCTAATACAGGTCCAGTGATTAGTGATTTATTCGTGAATAAGGAGTAGGGTGAGTTCCTAAAAGTGAGTTATTTTTTCCTCCACTCTAAATTGTGTCCTAGTGCTACCTCGACTGGCACACTCTCAATAGTACGTTGTGCCTTTCTAGACACAGTATCTCTAGTGTGGCATGGTTGCTACACGAGAAGGAAAGAAAGTCCAAAGAACAGGGAGGGAGGGAGGTATTAGAGAAGAGACAAATATTAATAGGAGTAAAAGCGATATCATTAAAGCAAACTCAGGTATGTGCCCCAAACAAAGGTAAGTACTCAAAGACGATCCAGATTATTTGAGATTGTGCCATCAAAGGATAAATCTAGTGGAAAAGAGATGCCTAAAGAACCAAAATCCAAGAGGGAGTGGGGCTTCCACGTGAGTGTCGGGGCATGGAAACTAACAAATAAGAGTAGGAAGTTAAGGCAACTAACATCAATCTGTGGAGCTCACTTCTACACGTATGCTCTTCTTGGTATGGTCACTTGACCTACTAAACACCGGCCACGTTGCCCCTACCCCTCTCTAAAAAGTGTAATCATTGAAATGGGCTAGAGAAAGAGCCAAGTTTTTGAATGAAAAGATGGTTTGGTGATGTAGTAACTACCTAGACTGAAACTTCCATCAATGTGGCAAAGCAATACTCAACACATTGATTGAAAAGATAGATGGGATTTAAGGGATTAAATTTGCGAGACTTTTTAGAATTTGGCGGGAAGTTAGAATGGATGAATAGTCATACATACCATTGATAGTTCCATGACTATCTGGGTTTTCGGGCGGATGTACAATTCTAGCCAATTTCTTCAGCTCTGACTTACACATTGAAAATCTCACTAATTTATTTTGTGAGTTGTTTTTATAAAAAATAATTGGAAGTTAACAATTTATTTTGTTTTGTTAATTGGTTTTAATGAGATTTTTTGGAAGTTATTTTTTTGAATTTTTCTGTGGAAGTTTTATAAAAATATTACACAAGAATTTATTGAAATCACAAGCCTAATAGGTAACCCCTGTAAAATGAAAATGCATTAAGAAGTTTTTTTCAAAGTGATAAATTCATATATACCACACTATCACTCCCAAACCATTTAAGTTTCACTAAATTACCACAGACCTATTTGAATTTGTATTTAACTGACCACTTGAATTTTGAATTTTGCTTCATCCAAGGGGCTCATTTGAAATGTGTTTCTAATGCCTGGACCAAAGCGAGTTGAGTTGTCCATGGAAGTCTGTTACACTCATTTTAGACCCAACGTTAATCCCATACTTCGTTTTGGTCATTTTTTTGTTGCAACAATCAGGAAAGGGAATGTGAGGGTTCCATCACAACGATAAACTTTATGAGTTGCCAAGTAACGAGTTGAGATAGATTAACTTTATTTTAGTATTGTATGACAGGTGGAATTTGAATTTGATTGCCTGGAGCCTTCCTAAAAAAAGAGGAGATTGAAAATTAGTGTAAAATAAGATACACAGCCACTACCTCTCCTTCATGCTCTTAGAGTCTTTATATTTTCATGCCACTCTATGTAGTTACTGAATATGTAATTTACTAATCTCTTGTTACACTCGCCAATATTAGGTTTAGGTTTGTTTCTAGGTAAGGCAACTACAAAACACCTTCTGATTTTTGTTTTTTTCCATCCGATCTTTCCCATGTTGCTCTGTCACTTCTCCTATGACTTCGACAATATTGTTGGATCCATAAAATTTGTATTATCAACCATGTATTCTGTCATAGCATGTGGATGTATTTTTTATGACCTTTAATTATTAAAAATATAGTTTGCATGTGGATGTTTCTTAAATGAATTTTAATTGGTAATCCATATTTTAAATGAATTTTAGTTATTAAAGATATAGTTTGAGGTAGATGAACCTACTTGATAATCTTATCTAAAACTTAAGGTTTTATGAAAAAATTTAAAATGTATTTATAACTTAATTACTTGTGCGAAGAGAATTAAAATCAACGATATGTGATTTTTAAATTAGAGGAACATTGTCGTCTGTGTAGATTAAAAATTATTTTATAAGAAGCTTCAACCTGCTTTAAATCATACAAAATTAAAAATAATTTTCTTTCAAACATTTACTTATATATAAATAATTTTTATATAATTTATTATTAATAATATTTTTTTTTTTTCAAAATATTTTATATTTAAATTATTATTATATATAATAATTATTTTATTAAATTTCTTTTTTTCTCTAAATAAAACTAATTCTATTTATAAAACATAATGATACAAAACTGCCACAGTTTCAGCTATGGAAGCCTGAAAACTGGGCTTGATGTCCAAGCTTAACAAAAATGCTGAATTGCCCTGAGTGGGAAACCAGTTCTTTTGGAGAGATTTTTGCCGCCCTTGAAAGGGAAACCGGCCCATTGTTCACATTGTTTAACATAGCATAAAAAACCAGACTAGAGAAACAATCAGCTGTTTCAGCTGAAGAGAAACAAGGAAAATAAAAAATTCTTCCAGAACGATTGAACAATTGTACCATGGTAGGGCAAGGGGAGCTGAATTCACTACTCATGAGCTGGGGAGGGTGGTTCCTCCACAATTCTGCACCAGTACTCATCCCTTGTAGCTTCGTCTCCTTCCTCTGGCTTGCTTCTTTTGCTGGGTACGTCCACCTACATGGGTTCCTTGCCCAAGTTGGAGTGCACAAGTCTAGTGGGCACATCAGGGTTCAAGGCCTCGTTCTTAGATGGCATGGGATTAAGATCGGGCGAAGTAGGAATAGGGCCAGGCACATGAAACTCTTCTCTCAGGGTTACGGTTACAAAAGCAGTGATGATGGGCTGGTTAAGAGAGCATTCGAAGCAGAACTCCTCTCTCTGGGAGGATTGGCGGAGGGAGTGATTGACAGATGCATGGGAGGTAGGGGAGACAGGTCTAGGAGGGCCACAGGAGGAGGCGAGGAGGTATGGGCAAAGCGAACATTGCTAAGGTGGCGAGCACGACCCCTTTGGCTCCGGGTGTTCTGATAGCGACCCCACGCGATGTCCTCAAAGGCGGTTTCAATGTCTGAGCTGGTGGAAGGCCGAGAGCGGGCCACCCGACCTCGACTTACTCTGCATCAGCACCACATCCTTTGTTGAAGCCGTGGCATGGCCACAGAGGTGCGTTGGAAGTGCGTGTGGTGAGAAGAGCAGGTGGAAAGTGTTGGGAGCCAACAGGAGTTAGAAATCTGAGCATGCAGATGGAAATTCGAACAGTAGAAGGCGCTCTGGGTGAAGTGAAAGCCTGGCAGTGTTTCTAAACAACTAAGGAGAGAGCAGCGTCGCCCTGTCTGGGTGCGAGTACTTGCCTCAGCACACGCAGAAGGGCAGGCGCTCCACAAGGGAGGCAGAGAATTGCAAACAGCACAGAAACAATTTAAACTATCCAAGACAAACGCCATCGCTAACCAGTCGAGCGGCGCAGGATAATGAAGAAGCCGACCGGAATGAGTTAATGCAGAGCAAGATGGCGAGGTTAATGCGACGATGGTGGAGCTGTAGAGGGCCATATGGCCACCCCACGCGAGCTCCATCGGGAGTCGTCCGGGGACTGCCGTCCCATCAACCAAGACATTCATCCGCATCCGGAGAATTTATTAAAATTTTAAAAATAAAAGAGAATAGTTAATTTTTTTAAGTTTTATTTTTATATTTACAAAGTGTGAATATAAGCTTCAGAGATATGAATATCAAGAATATAATACTCGTAAGAATTTAAAATTTAGAAAAAATAAAATATAATATATTGTAAATTGAAAAAAATTGAAAAGATTAAAAGTATCACAATGAAATGAATTAATATATTAATTCCATAAAAAGTTATAATATTTTTAATGGCTTCAAATATTTTATTTGAATAATAATCATACAACTTTATGTCACATGCTGATTATTAATTAAATGTTAATTTGGCCTTTTACATTCATATAATTAACTTAATTAATATTTTTATAATTCATATCATTAATAATTAGACATATATTTTTATTAAAAAATTAAAATATAATTAAAATAATTAATTAATAAAAAATATTTAGGACTAATTTTAAAACTTAATTTTTTATTTTAAAATTTCATAAAATATAAATATGTTTTTATATTTAATGATAACATATTTTAATTATTTAATTTATTAACAATTTTTTCCCTACACAAAATTGAGTCAAATTGGCTTCATGGATTTAGAACCATTAAAAAAAATGAATTGGTTCCTACATGAAAGAATTATAGAACTAGGATGTAGGGAATCTCATTGATCCATTCATGAAGAGCGTGTATGCAACCCTATCACTTTAGATGTTGTTGGAGTGTTAAAAGGTGTATTCGAGCTAAACTATTAGTAATGGTAAAAGGCATGCAACATGAAACTCCATTGATGCGTGTGAAATTAGTAAAAGATGTTTTTAGCAGTATGCTCAATGATCAACAAAATCACCTATGGTTTGTGAGATATGATATTTCAATTAATCATACATATCGTGAGAGAACAAGGAAAAAATAAAGTTGTTATTAAGAGTTATTATTATTAATCATATGGATATTATGTGTGTTATATGGTATTCTAAGTGTTATGTGCCTCTCACTATTTAATATTTATACGTGCATTGAGGTATGGTATCCTAATTTTTATGTATGCTCTGTTTACCTTTTGATAATATATTGTTTACCTTTGGTCATCCATCATTGATATTGCTATGGAATCATTGTTGCTGACCAGGATCTCAGTGATGTGACATTGCCTCATTATGGACAGTGACATAATCGGTGCTTTTAATTCGGTAACATCATCAAATATGAGTATTGACTTGTTAGGATTCCACAAATGTTTTGGATCCAATTCTCTAGGCCTTTTATAGGCATTCCCTTTCTTGACGATATTCCCACCAGAGTACTATGATCAAAATACATTTTTCTAGCATCTACAACATGCACCACCGGCAAACTCTAAATTACAGATGATGACCAAGAAATCGCATGCTTACACTATGCATGCCAAAACTAGTGAGGAAAACATACATGTAGCTTGATACTTGCAATAAAAACCTGATGTCGCTACTGATCATGATGATCGCTTACACTTTCATGCTCTTCCTTTGCCTTCTTTCTTCAAATCACTCAGTATCCTCACTCTCCAAGAGTGCTCCAAGAAAACTCTAAGCATCTAAGAGTATGAGAGAGAGAGAGAGAATAATGAGAGAGCTCCAAAAGTGCACTGGAAAAATATTTTAGTCAAAAGCTTGCCAACTGATCCGCGGAAGCCTTTTTATCAATGAGGCCTCTATTTTCTTAATTTTCCATTAGTTTCCTTCATTTTCCTCACACACAAATGCAACATTTCACCTTCTTTTTCTCCTATTTTCTGTTATTTTCATAAATAATTGTGCCAAATATGCCATTTTTCCTTTCCAAATCCTTTGCCTTTGCCAATTTCCTTAGCCTTATTAACTAAAAGGAACACCCACTAGGATTTTTTTCCCAACATTCAAATTGGAATACATGTCCCATCATCGTGGTCTTATATAATTTTACATGGATTTTTAACCAGGTTTGTTACATTGGAGGGTTGAGAGCCAAGGTGCATTGAAGGTGTGATGACATTACTGTATAATAGATGTCATCGACATTGAACCTTTGGCCAAGGCATGGTCAATCCTTGAGATTTGCAGTATATACAAAAGGTAAATTGTCATTGCTTGTAAATTTAAAATACATGGAAGTAAACTGCCTTTGAGATCTCGTTGATGATAATGAGTATTTACAATTGAGCAAGGATAAAATAGGTATTTGAAACCCATAAATTAGATATTCGGGTATCATTTTGGTGTTCCAGAAATTATTATTTCATTCAATCAAACAAAGGAGATAAAATGTTGAGCAATTACTGATTGTCTAATCCCATAAGAAAACATTTCTTTTGAAGAAGTTAAGCTTCAACTTTGGAGAGTTTTAAGGATTAATGTATCTCAGTCTACTCTAGTTAAAATATAGTAATGTGGTTTAAAGCTCTAGAGCATGCAATGGACATCAAGCTTAACGAAGCTAACTATATGTGATCAACTTTGACAAATCAAATTGTGGTATGTCCCATCATATGCCTATCTATTACGTCATCACTTCTAATCAACTAAACTATACCATGTGTCCTAACCTTCTTGGTCTCTGAGGAGTAGTTAAATATCATGCATATCTATTGGTCTTTAAGGAGTGGTTAAATATCATGCATGCATATCTATTATACTATATAATGCACCTTATGTGTGTTATATGGTATCGTAAGTGTTATGTGCCTCTCACTATTTAATATTTATGCGTGCGTTGAGTTATGGTATCCTAGCTGTTATGTATGCTCTATTTACCTTTCCATAATATACTGTTTACCTTTGGTCGTCCGTGGTTGATATTGCTATGGCATCGTTGTTGCTGACTGGCATCTCAGTGACGTGACGTTGTCTCATTCCGGCCAGCGACATAATCGGTGCTTTTAATTCGGTAACATCATCGGATGTAAGTCGTGACTTCCGAGGATTCCACACATGTTTTGGATTCGGTGCTCCAGGACAGACATTGCCCCGTTTCGATGAACTTCCCACCGGAGTATTATAATCAAAATGCATTTTCCTGGCCTTCGCAACCTGCACCAACCACAAATTCCATGTAATTTAAACAATAGTTGTGTTCAGATAACGGTCGATGTACACGGATTCTATTGGTGTCGGCAGAGAACAAACGTCTAAAACTTAAATTCAAAATGTATGATCCTGAATTAGAAATTGTCAAGAGCCCAAAGTACTTACCGCTTCTCCGACCGTAGTTGAAATTCCAGAGAGTGGTTCGAGTTCAGCCTGACGCAGATTCAATAAAATCTGTACCTGTTGTGTTGTAAAACAAACACATTATTTCCAAAATACAGCAAACAAAATCCAGAAAACTGAGGGCCAATCTGTTCCTATTGTGTTGTAAAACAAATACATTATTTTCAAAATAGCCTCCAAAAATGCATGTGGAAACATACCAAGACATCTAACGGCAGAACCAAGTCAGGTATTGTCTCTTTGGTAGCAACACTATCAACTGGGAAGGCTTTCACTGCAGCAATGCGCAATTCGTCGCGGGCAGTCTTTTCTGGTGACTTGGTATCAGAATTCGGCAACCAAAATTGAATCCGATTCTCCTTCTCCATCCGCATTTTTTCCTGCAAAACTAAGTTACAAAATGTTACCTACTCCTGCTTTAGAAAGAAACATATAAAGGAAAGAAAACACACCTGGGCTGCCTTCTTCTTCTAGTGTTCCAATGCCGCCTCCCTCGTCTAGTGCCTTGGAAACGAGTCGTGGTCTCCTTCAGGAATTGGTGAATTCAGGCGTTTGAATGATTGTTATCAGTGAAAAATATAAGGTGAAAAATACTTTTGTGGACCCAGAATCAAGCGGTCCCACAAACCCTGTCAAGATAGGTAGACGGGATTAGAACTGTGTGGACCCAGAAACGAAGCGGTCCCATAAACCCTAAAACAGTTTTTGCCCACATGACTGCTTTATTTGACTTCAAATAAACGATGAACAAATGGATTCATCCGCTACTTTTAGTTGCAGCACCGCCCATCCACTTCCTTCTGCTTTCTTCCCGTGAAGTCACATTGCGGATCGGAGGGCCAGTGCTCTCGTCCACTCTATGGTCTACTGGACAGGTGTTGCCGACGTGTGTATTAGAATGACTGGCCCACCATGACGCGTATTGTATTGCTTGGCCGACATTTGACTCGTCTGTGATGACTTGAATGAAACATTTTGCTTGGCATATTGCACGCTTTAAGACACAAAACAACGTCAAGTACGGTAGTTAATATTGGCCACAAACGAAGATTTTCTCATTACTTGATGATGCAAATTACTTCTATGATAAGGCAATATGATAAGGCAAAATAAAAAAGATTAAGGGAGTTTTTGATGAATGTTAACCATTATTTAAAATTTTATGTTAATCATGTGCTATATATATATATTCATATGATACTCGTTAAAGAATTTACTAGTCATTACAAAAAGATTAGTAAAGCATATTTTCATAAATCATCTTTAAACATATCTAAGATGATTGATAAATCATATTGCTGTCAAAATAATTTTATTTGGATATTTGTGAGATTTGGGTGTTATATATGTATATCTCATTTATAAAATCCAAGTTTATTAGAGGGTTCTATGATATGGATCCTAAGGTCTATAGAAGAAAGGTTAAGAATAAGGTTTATAGAAGAAAGGTTAAGAATATGTCATTCGGAAGGATTCTTCAAGGAAGATGAAAGAAGATTTATGATGTTGGAAGTTTAAGTAGTTGAAAATATTTCCTTACTCATGATCACTCTTAAGAGAAACATCAACTTGTTTAATGTGACTTTAATCTTATGAGAACACAAACAAAATATTATGAGGGGGCACGAAAAGGAAAGGAAATAATGAAGCTAAAAAATAAGAAAATTAAAAACTAATATTATCACAACCTATTTAATGTGATAACAATCACATTTACCCCCATTTTTCTAATGTGATTGTAATGCTAGAGTGGGCACAAGAGCCATGACTAGATGATATAATTTGTTTTTAAATATTTAATTTTAATTGCAGATTGGAAGAGAAGATGACTTTTTGGATCTCAATATCTGATGGAGTTGCTTGCTTGGAAATCCATGAAATCGACATTGAATATAAATACTAAAGTTAGTGAGCCATCAGTTGCATACCCAAGCAAGATACTTATCGATAGTCAATTTATAAGATGTGATTAGAGGCAGTGGAGGAAAAGACGGTGCCCGTTTTCCCATATTTCTTCCAGGAGACAGGACAACAACCTCTCAAACACATGAATTGATACTAGGAGGAAACATATAAACGCACGACTGAACAAGGAGTGAGATCTCTTGGGTACAAAGGCCTTTTGGCTCTGGGTTAGCTCTCTTTGGTTGGTTCGTGGGTTTGTTGGTTGTTTAGTTGGTTGATTTTCATGAGATTTCACTTTTGATTGTAGAGGACAAAATGGCGTCTCAACTAGTATGCAGATCCGTAAGTACGAGTTATACCCCTTGAATCTTGGGTGAATACCTTGTGATCTATGCGTGAGGCCACTAGACTATATTGTTTAAGTTATTGTGGTTAGCAAGCCATTCAGTGCATGAATGAATCACTGTGGTGTTTGTTGTATAGCTGATAAACAACCTATACAAGGAATTCTAAGTCACTATGGTTCTTGTTAAGTAGTTGATAAACAACCTGGAAAATGGACGTTAGATCCCTGTGGTGCTTTATTTGAAAATAAAAACTGATAAACCGGTTAGAAAATGGATTTTTACTCCTGAGACTAAGAAATACCCCATCTAAACCTTGGGTGAATCCTTGTAAATTAACTTGAAGGAAACAATGGGTCACTGTGGTGTTTACTGCTAGGAACAACTGATAATATACCCTAGTTCTTGTTGTAGGTGGAATTGATAAACCACATCAATCCTTAGTATTAGAGGGAATTTGATAAATCACCTCGATAGTGGACTCCATATTCTTAATGTTAAACCAAGCATTTGGTGCTAATTCCTTCAATGATGATTTCCTCAAATAATGGATCCTACACGAGGGTGGCCAACTACAAGAAAATTGTTGTGTAGCTGGAATATGGTTGGGTGGAGAGGTGAAGCCCCTCCTTTAGTTTCTAGCTAGTTCAAGATATATAGATACATATATCACACTTGCATATTTGAATCATGAACCATAATATTCAATGTTATGCTTATGACTAGTATGATATCTTTCCTCTTTGTGATTTTTTGTGAATTTCTCAACTATGTTGTTCAATATTTAGTTCATTATCTATATGAGAAACTCTACATTATGCTTTCTTAGTTGATAACAATGGATTTTGAATATATCAACTCAATATTTTTCTTAGAGGATTAACAATGTATGATAAATGGATAACGACTCTTCTTGTATTGTTATGAGTACTTGTATATCCGTGCTTAGTTTATTGACAGTCATATTCCTATGGACAAGTTCAACTAGATTGCAAGATGTGTAGGAATGAGCTTATTTGGTTTGTCAAATGTTTCATTGAATTGACAAAATAACTAGAATAATTGAATAATGTGTTTCTACATAAAATTTGATGAAGGGTATTCATGGGATTAATTAATAATCCTCTTAATTAAGATTCTTAATCAATGTTAAATCACAATTTTATTCCTACTAGCTCGCAAAGATGTAGACCCAGAAGAGAAGCATTTCCTAGTTTTCACAAATGCAAGGAAGGACACAGTAGGAATCTCAATGCAAGAAGGACATATACTCTTCTATGAGTAAGGAAACTACAACTGTGTGAGGGTGTAACTACGTGATTCATGGATTGGAGCTAGAAGCGGTGTGCATGCGCTAAATATGTGGAGGCACTACTTAATTGGGAGAAATTTTGTGTTGATGTAAGATCATGGAGAATTTAGATACTTGTTTGATCAAACTAAGTTCAATGTTAGACAAGCGACATGGTTGGCTTTGATTAGTGAACTCGATTTTTAAATCTAGCCTATTAAGTGCAAGTAAAAACAGGTAGCAGATGCACTTAGTGGAAGAATACAAGTAGTTTACTTGCAAGTCATGAGCACTCATGAAATTCAAAATAGAGAAAAACTTAAAGAAGCAAGGCTACATGATGAACATTTATAGTATGTGAAGGAATGATTACAACAAAAACCAAAGAAAAAATTAATCAATAATTACAAGCTAACTAGTGAAGGTATGTTAGTGTCCAAAGATAGATGGTTTGTACCTTGTGTGATCAAATTGAAAATGTTCATAATGGATGAGTTTCATAAAATACCTTATTTAGATAATATTGGTTATCTGAAAATGATAAACATAAATAATTTATATTATTGGATAGGAATAAATAAGGAAATAACTAATTTTATTGTCAGATGCCTCGAATGCCATTAAGTCAAAGTTGAATGCATACATCCAACACGATTATTACAACTAATTCCAATCCCTCAGTGGAAATCATAAGTCATATCTATGGAATTCATCAAGGTATTTCCAAAGACATCCAAATAAAATGATGTCATTATGGCAGTAGTGAAAATTTTGAATTTTGTATATGTTCAAGAGTTGCAACAATATGTAAATACCAAGACAAAATGTTAAAATTGCATTGTTGCATGAATAAAGAAATTAGAGTTGGAACAATATGATAAATAGAGTAATTATTGGAATAAGGAAATTCATATAAAAATATAGCTACACTGCAATGTATAAACACTTCCTAGCTAAGGAGGGGGGCGTCACTCTTTAGAGGAGTTATTGGTTAAAGTAAAATAATTATGCTAGCCAATCAACACACCATCGACGGACATGAATGTGAATTTGCATTGAAGGAATTAAATTACAACTACAAATTAGCTTTCATATTCAGAGTTATTGTTTCATTACTAGGTTCATCTCTTATTGTCCTCCTTATACAAGTGTTTCAGCTATATTAAGATTTCGATGGGAAGTAGTGAAATTATGAATGTTCTATTTAGTTACTATGAATTTATTTCAGAAGATAGAAATCCATGCATATGCTAGATCAATCAAATGTATGGCAAGTGGAATTTCGGTCACACTTTCCTTGTGGAGTGACTAATTTCCCTTGTCAATTTCTTGTGTTAGGATATTGGTTGGTTGATCGATCGCCACTTGACTAAAAGTTGCAAGAATACAATGGGGTGAGTTGCAACAAAGCCATGAAGGAGAGTTGTAGTAACAAGGAGTTACAATGCGAGTGTTAGAATATAAGAATTGCAACATGAGTGTCTTTAGTTAAGAGTTGTGGCATGCATGTCTTTTGTTGATGCCTGGAATAGAAATTTTGTTTGTACAACCTCTTTCTAATCCTTTATGGGCTAGACCATGAAATATGGGAACATAGCCCATAATTTATATCCTTATTTATATACATTACAACTTTTAAGTAGCTACTTATTGTATGAATACACACAACACATATAGTATTGTTGTCATATTTACATGCATGTATACCAACCATAGATGTTGCGAGAAATCACAAAAAAGTATAAAAATGTCTACTATCATACATATTCACAAATATGAATGATAAAAAATACATAGCATGTTATTATGGTAAGTAGTTATAACCATAGTAAATGAACTTTAACAATTATTACTCATTGTTAAGATATAAATTTATCAACATGACATACAATTTGTACAAAACAAAAGGTTCTGCAATTAAAAATGTTAAGAAAATAAATAATAAAAATAAGACACGTGATGAAAATATAAGGAAAACATCCTTAATTAAGAACATTTAAAAAATATTCACATATAATGAGCCGAAACTGAACATATTATGAGTAATATATTGAAAGAGTCTTCTTTACAAATAACAATGTTTGTAAACCTTGTGAGTCAAATGCATGTAGTAAGGACAAAAATATAGCCTTTTCCTTGTTGTAGCTGGCTCAACTAAGACCTTTTGCACATTGATATAACTTTTCAAGTAATTCCAATTTTCAATAATGAAAAATAAACAATAGTGTTAAGTATCATCAATCACTTAAGTGAAAGTATAAGTTAATCAACAAGACAACTTTCAAACCTCCATTCATTGCTACTTTAAAATAAGTCCATACTTTATCTGAAGATAGCTAATTTTTTCCTGCTTCATATAGCCATTTGTAATTAAGATTTAATTGAGATGGGTATGAAATCATTTCATGATTTTACTTTTACTCAAATTTATTTATAAAAATGACTCACAAATGGGTAAGAATGAAAATAATTTAAATGTGAGACTCTTAATAAACATGTGACTTATATGGCTCAAGAGGGAGGACCTAATTCCTTAATATTCGTAGATCTTTATATTTCAATATATATATATTTTTTAAATATCCACATCATGCACAATAACGCCTTATGTCTCCCACATATTCATGCTGATATGAATATGTGAAAACTTGTTATTGTTATGCAAGCTCCCTCATTAGTATTAAAAATGTGTTTAAGGATCATCTCATCATAATCATTTGTGAAGGGGTTTGTGTGTATAGTTTCATGTGTCTTTGATGATCAAATTATTAGTTAATTAGTTTTTAAAAACTCATATAAAACAAATAAAATGTAGAAAAAAGAACTCGCAGCAATCACATAACACAATGGATGATAATGGACTTCACCCCTCCTGGGCTACATCTCCATGGACCTACTTTAACTCGCTAGGCCCTCTTGGTATTATGATTAAAATGTATGATTACAAGTACCGTTATTTCTCCAATGGATTTGTTAATTGTTTCATTGGCTTTAGAACACTCAAATACCTTAAAAATGACTATTCAATCTCTGAATTTGATTCACAGCCCCTCTACACTCGACCTCCATATTGGTGGCCATGGGATTATTTACTATCAAAAGTGACAAAATCACCTTCATATGAGCTCCAATGCCTCTGAAAAATATACCATTGTGTTCAAAGCATCAAATACATCAAAAATTGACTATTTATTCACTCTATTTGGCATTCAGCTGATCTGGGCATGCCCTTCCACGTGTAGAATTGCTCCATTTCCTCTGTAAGTTGTTCCAATGGATTCAGAGCATGCCAATATGCTAGGAATGACTACTCCTGAGTCAAAATTGGTCAAAATTTGACTAGTATAGGCCTCATTATTTTTTTCCCTAGATTTTACCTCTAAATCTGGAAAACTGCCAATTAGCTCCGACAAATTTGGAAGTAGCCTCAGATTTGAAGATTCTGCCATATTTAACTGCATATTAATTATTGATAAGATGGAGGTAAGTGCATGATTAAAGTGCACTAACCCCATTTATTGGGGCACTTAAGTCCTAGGAAGATGGCGCAATCATGTGGAGGAGGGATGGCCCACAGGGTTGGCCTCCTCCACTCCACCATCGAAAAACACTTGCATTTAGATATAAATTCAGAGCCTTCCGTTTCAAGTTTGAAGGTCGTGGCTGGTTGGTGAAGGTGCATGAGTTGCACGGGGAGGTCAAGGGGTAGAAGCAGGCAGTCACCCTACACAACTTTGTTTTGCACCATAAAACAGATTTGGGGTTATAAAACTTGTTGAATATGCATCATATGCATGCACCTTAATATTGCACTTCATCCAATATATATTACACCATCGGACCTTAACAATATGTCTCCACTGTAGGGTATTAAACCCTTTCAAATGCCAACAAAATAACATATGCCTCCAACCATAGAATTATAGGCCACAGCATATATGCCATAAAACCTTTGTAATATGGTTTTAATAAAAATCATGCCAATGCTAATGAAACCAACCACCACCCATCGTAAGGTTTTTTAAAATGTTTTATATGTGGAATTTTACTAATAAGTTGGAATTAATTATATATATATATATATATATATATATAAACCATATAATAAATTAAATATATATTTATATATATAATATTTTAATCCACCTTAATATATTAAAAATAATTCCAACACATGAAAATTCATGAACCCACATTCAACTTTGGAGGACATTGAGCAATTTTTTACCTTCTCAAGCCAAACTAGCGAATCCAACTGTGCCACTTGTCACAGTACCATTGGAAAAAAATTGAATAATATTCCTTTCATGCTGACTGGGCTGCCATGTCATCAACCTGTACCTATTCTTCAATAATTTAAAAAAAAAATTGTGTGATCTGAACAACGATCAGTAGACCATAACTTCCACATACGAACTCAGTTTTCAACAAAACGAGTTGTGTTAGATTCCTTCCAACGAGACAATATTTTTCGTTCTAGTTTGGTGCAATTTCGAGCTCTTCCATTTTTGAGCAAATTTTTGCCCCTGATCCAGATTCTGATCACTCCTTCCCACTAACATGCTTTTGGATCCACAAAAGCTCGTTATCTCATAAGTACAAGAATCCCATTCATATATACATGTACTTAAAGCTGAAATGAAAAATTTTTGCTAGGAATGACTATTCCTGAGCCAAAATTGGTCAAAAAGTAACCAAGATATGCCTCATTAAATTTTTTATTAGATTCTGCCTCTAAATATGGAAAACTAACAGTTACCTCCGACAAATTGGAAGTGGCACCAGATTGGAGATTCTACCATCTTTAACTGCAGATTAATTAGTGATAAGCTGGAGATAAGTGCATAGTTAAAGCACACTAATCTAGCTTAGTGGGGCAATTAAGTCCTGGATACATGCTGCAGTCATGTGGAGGAGGGCTGGCCCGTGGGGCTGGCCCCCTCTGCTCCACCATCCAAAAACACGTGCATTTAAATATAAATTCGGAGGCTTATATTTCAAGTTCGAAGGTCGTGGCATGTTGGTGAAGGCACGTGAGTGGAATGGGAGAGGTCAAGGGGCCGAACCCCAACCTCACCCATCACACAAAATTTTTTCACGATGAAAATTCAAACTTGGGTTACAAAACCGTTGAATACGCATGCACCTCTATATTGCAACCCATCCAATATATATTACACCACCATACCTTAATAATATGTCTCCCCCGTATGGCATTAAACCATTTCAAATTCCAACATAATAACATATGCCTCCAACCATAGAATTATATGCCTTAGCATATATTCCATAAAGCCTTTGTAATATGTTTTTAATAAAAAACCATAATATATATATATATATATCTATATATATATATATATATATATATATATATGTATGTATATATATGTATATAATACATTAATCCACCTTAATTTATTAAAAATAATTCCAGCATATGAAAATTCATGAACCCACATTTAATTTTGGAGGACATTGGACAATTTTTTATCTTCACAAACCAAATTGGCAAATCCAATTGTGCCACTTGTCACAGTCCCATTGGACAAAAACTGAATATGATTCCTTGCATGTTGACTCAGCTTCCATGTCATCAACCTCTACCTGTTCTACAATAATTGTTTAAAAATTTTGTTTGTTCTAAACGGCGATCAATGGAGCATAAATTCCTCATACGAACTCAGTTTTCAAGAAAAGGAGTTACATTGGATTCCTTGCGATAGGTCAGTCACTGTAGTTCTATTTTGGCGTAATTTTGACAACTTTAATTTTTGAGCAAATTTTCACCCCTGAATCAGATTTTGATCACTCCTTCCGACTGACATGCTTTTGGACCCACAAAATCTGGTTATCTCATGAGTGTTGAACACTATTTTGTTTCCCAAGTTATATCATATTGATTCTACTTGGAAAAATTACTACGATAACCACTTGGTCATTATCATGCCTTGCCTTACCTTGCAAATGGCTTGGCTCTTCAACCATTGTAATCCATTTGTTGCTTACCCAATCCAACACTTTTTGGATTATATAAAAAAATTTCTATACCAAATCGATTCCTTAGTTCCTTCACACTTAGAATCATGTTACTCCTTTGCACAATGAGTGAGCTACATCAATGATCCAACATCAGTAATAACAAGAAAAAGAAACAATCATTATTTTACCTCCACGGTTCCAAATTCCACATCTGGAAGAATGTATTCACCATTTCCTTCTCTTCTCGACGTCAACACATAAAATGGTCTACAATAGATGCAAACTTTCTTCTTTGACGTCTTGTCACAAACACACATGTAAGAAAAATAACTTAACGAAATATCCTCTTGCTCCTTCAAAGAAACTAATTTCACATCATGTGAATATCGCCATGTAATCTCACATCTTGGTGTTAAAATTCATTGACCTGACACAAGTTGAAAAAAAATGCATCTTCAAACAACTGACTCTCAAGTCAAGAATAAGCATGTGTAGTAACTTGATGATTATTTTCCCAAAACAAAAATAATTTTACATCTCATGAAACACTTCGTCAACATCTCCTTTTCATATTTGGAGACAAAATCAACTCTTCCAAGTCGATACGACATGCATGCAACACACAATCGACTAGTACATGTTGATACTCATGCATGTGCCAATGATAAAAACTCTCAAGTTGAAAACATACAGGTTAAACAAAGTAATCGACCAACACAAGTAAATTACTCATGCATGTTCAAGCAAAAAGAAACCATCAAAATTCCACTATTCATACACACAAACTCTCATCAATGTATACAATTCTTTAACTGTCTCAAAAGTACAATCATAATTACAAGAATCCCATTCATATGTACATGTACTTAAAGATGAAATGAACAAATTTGCTGCAATAAAGTGAGTCAACATACTCCACTTTCAATTACCTTCTTGGTGTAAACATACAACATGCATTCCATTGCCAAAGAAATGCATCAATATAAAAAAGCATGCTTTATCTTAGGTTTTCCCGGTTATACCGTTCTTGATTCTGTCGAATTCTTGTAAAACCTCCTTTTTTTTTGTTATGTATCATAGTGATATACTGATTCTTCTTTTAATGAAATAGTTCATCACTGTATGCATATTCCTCATCTCTATTATTCGTCTTTTCTACAAAAATGATTATGTTGCAGGTTATACTACTCTGCATAGGAATGTTTATCATTTCTTTATTTCTCATTCTCTAAAAGAAATTTCTGGTTTATTCTCTGTAATTTTGCTTAGGTATTTGTGGATTATTTATA
This sequence comes from Pinus albicaulis, assembly GCA_034641835.2. Taxonomy (NCBI): domain Eukaryota; kingdom Viridiplantae; phylum Streptophyta; class Pinopsida; order Pinales; family Pinaceae; genus Pinus; species Pinus albicaulis. The sequence goes on from CM076584.1 coordinate 45,321,289, forward strand.
AGCTATTTATCAAAGCTTTTGTTTGAATATTTCATCTATCAATATTATATTTGTCCCATTTCCTTATTACCTGTATTTGGTTTTTGTTTTTAAAAGAAATTTAGAAGTGGGAATTTACACAATTTTTCATTATGTAATACTATACTCTTCCCTGGAATATATATTACCACAAGTCTATTTAGATAAATTATTTTAGGGTTTCTGTTTAATATTTTAGTACATTCGGTGTCCGGACCACCGCTTCCCAAAGTCTGTATATAGTATATAATAACAGAAAGAACAATGTGTCTTTGGTAGGGAGTTGCCCAAAACCTAAGACTGACAGTTCTAATCTCTACATAAATCTATTTAAAATTTATGCTAGACTTCATAAGTTTTTCTGGTATAAATTTTATTAGAGTTAGAATTAATAGTTGAATTACTCTTTCATAATTTCATATGATATTTATCCATAGAATTGTTTAATCTATGATATGACTGAAAAAAATGTATGCAGAGAACCATTATAGTAAATAGACGTTTGCCTCTTTTCAATAGTCACAGATTTATCTTCTAAGTCCTTTTAAACATGTAAAAAAATACAATACCTGTTTATAAATAAACTCATAAACTGTGAAATCAAATGACATTTACTTATAGCAAATTTACAGAATACTTGTGTATCATACATTTCCTGTTTACAAGTAGAATACATTCATCTTTGTATTCAAATGATAGTTATTTATATATTTTCAGGATACAAAATACCTGCAGAACCAACATTCCTATTTTTTTAACAGAATACAAACACTTGTCTACTCAACTATTAAACACTTCATATAAACAGAATGGATAAATACTATTGTACTCATCTATATTACTTTGTTTTAAGCTGTGGTCCTCCCAACCATCAAGTGAGGCGATTACATCCTCTACTTTCCCCCTAGCTCTAGACTTGGATAACACGGGTTAATAGTGGATTCACTTTCTGCTGTGACCTCAGGATAGCCAATCCAGTCAATTTCAAAAATCTAGTTTTCAGGTTTTTCCACGGCGACTTTCCTAGATGCCTACCGGCCTCATTCGGTCAAAATGCTTTGTTACACTTTCAGCTGGACAACTACTCTTTTTGCGGGTAAGTTTCTTCGGTCGAGTATGCGTTGCGGCTCGACCGGGAATTCTCCATCCTTCTACTTGAAAAAGCTGTAATGTTTCATGGAGTGCCCCACAAAATATATATATCTCTCAAGTTAGGATTATTATTCCTATCCTACTTGTATATTTTTCCACTGTATTATGTGCTTTGCATCATGCACATAACGCTTCAGCAAGGACACATGAAATACATTGTGTACTCGAATGTGGCTGGGTAAAGCTAGCCAATAAGATACAGGTCCTACCCTTTCCAAAACTTGGAAAGGTCCATAGAACCTAGGAGACAATTTGGCACGAGAGGTCCACCTTAAGGTACTCCTCTTGGGTTTAATTCTCACATATACATGGTCTCCCACCTCGAATTCTCAATAAGACCTCTTTTTATCTGCATAGATATTTTGTAGATCTTGTGTAACCTTCATATTTTGTCTTATTTTCTTTACCTCTATTTCCATTTCAACAAGCATCTCAGGTTCCAACAATAATTTTGTCTTGGGGGGTACCTTTTTGATTTAGGCGTCTTGTACCTCCCATATAATGCCTTGAAGAGGCTCATTTCGGGAATTCATTCTTCATTCTTGTAAGAAAATTCAAACCAAATGCGGATATTCTTCCAATTTTGATTTAGTTGTTGCATCACATACATGTGCGGCATGTCTTGCAATATTTGGTTCACTCGCTCCATTGACCATCGGTACGGGATGATAGGCATGCTTGAGAAGTTTATACGAGTTCATTTGGTAAAGAAAATTTCCAAAAACGCGGATACAGACTTAGCCTGGTCACACCTCCCAATTTCCTTCCCAATTTTTTTTTTCTTCATTCATCTTTTCAAGTATCATTCTAGCAAGGTATTATACTATCACTATGTAAATTTAACCAGATCAGAGTTATTTCCCCAATTAAGATTTATTTCCATATCTCAACTATACCCAACCAATTGGGAATTCAATAGATTTGTAACAAAACATAACTATATTTGACATAAAACATAATGGGTTTATTTATCACCAACCACTTTCATGTCCCACCTTCGGTTGTATAAAATCAATCTTTGAACATTCAACAGATTTGCATATGTGGGATCGATTCGATTTCACATGTTCACCATATTGTTATATTTCAATGGACCTATATGAAATCAATTCGATTACCCATATTTACTACTCCATGTCCCCACTCGTTGATAACATATAAACCTTAGTTGGATTTAACTTACCCACGTTGATATCTATGCGTACATGGCACTCATGTCCATTTATTGACTTCTCGTCCTCATTTATATCAATATTGGACTCCTTTATTTTGGCCCCCACATAATACGAATTGGTAAATTGGTTCAACGTAGTTGGGAATTGAGGTGTGAAGCTAGTTTCCATATAAGCTTATATAGGATTTTCATTCTCGTCGTAGAGGTTGTAATGGGTCTTATTCCATTCGTGGTCACATGGGGTAGCTCCACGTAGCTCTGGACTCATCCCGCCAGCCTACCTTGTTGCCAAGGCAATTTCTATGGCACGGCCAGAATGCTGTGACATTTATTGCATTGCTTGTCACATTAAATGTTGAACGTATGGTGTACATGACCCATTAAACCCTTCGATCCATGGCTTAACCCTTGGGATCTTGCCATGTGGACGATGCGGATTCATCCTGTGTGTTAGGGTTTCGTTGATCGATTCAGGGGAAGTTGATATAAATTCAACATGTTATTTTTCTCGTCGGTTCTTTTCCCTTCCTACTCGTTTGGTTCGTCGCATGACAGTGAAATTCAACTCCATGGAAAAATGAACGTGACTTGGTTCAGTCTTCGGCGTATCCCTGAGCTTCAATTGACAATTCAGGTATGATCATTTCGGAGTTTTGTAATTTCATGCTTTGTTCTTACCGTTTAACATTTGCTTCCCTTTTCTGGTTTAGAGTTACGCTCATTGCTTCGAGCCTGTACTGAGATTTTGGATTTAGATGAATCGTTTACCATCGTTTTGTTCTAGATTGTTTTATGTATAACAATTTGTTATATTTTTATTGCAGACAATTTGTTTTCTCCATTCAAGTGATTCGATTTGCTTGGTTTAAATTCATAGTATTTGTATTTCCTTACACATATCCTCAGTAGCGAGACTGAATGAATGATCTTATGGTTTCATAGCTTACCCTCTACCTTACGCTCATCGAAGGTTGCTCCGAGGTCATTAATATGGCACTAGAGGGATTCTACCCCTCTCAACCTTCTGGTTCGCTTCTTCCCTCGACCTATGTAGGGCGAAATTCCTACTGTTCGTTCACCAGAGTGCTAGCTTAGTTATTCAAATTTGACCGCCAACCTCCAATTTGTTTTTATTTATGAAAAATTCCTATTTATATGTAACACGTCAAGGAAGGAATGGGGGTTTCTCCCTCACCAGGTAGCTATTCCCGTCTCAGTCATCATTTTATCTTTGTTCACGTTCTTCTTCCTCATCACGTTCTGCATCGTATTCATATTGGGGTTTTGTCTCTTACAGGTAATTACGACTTGCATCTTGTTCTCTCTATTGAACCATGAGAGAAGTGGCTTCCTTCGACATTAACATTGACTCACCTTGCCACTTGCAGGTCGGTATTCACCGAACACTGGTTAGAGGAAGTCCGTTCTTCTCTCATTGTTCTATAATTTTTCCGACAACTTAAAATTTTTATTGATGAAGTTGTATAATTTTGACGATTATAATTTTTTTAAGTCCCGACACTGAATGTTCCTTTATATCAGCTTCCGAAACATTATGAGACTGTCCCCAGGCCACAGTGGGCTTGTAATCGTTGGATTTTTGTATATATATCTCTGTCGTTCCTTGATTTCCATAATACCCATTTTGATTTCGTGTATTATTATGTGTTCCAACAGTGCTCTCTCTTTACTCTCTTTAACTTGGCTCTAACTTAATACTTATTGATAGCATTTTCAATTTTGTATATCCCACATTCTGTGTATTTTATTGCCTTAAAGCTTTCAAGCCATACATTTGTTAAACTATATTCATGAACATGGTGATATTATAGTGAATAATGTATTGTTCTTCTCCATAGTGTAAAATCAGTTGCCTGTATTCTTATAACTCCACCTTTTATTATGGTGTTCAAGTAATTGTTCTGTCTAAACCATTTTCGTAGCAGGAATATTAGTTGTCCAAGGCGATTGAATTTGGTTCTCATACCACACTGGTTTGTAGTTTTTGATAGTAGCAGTATCTAGGTATCTTCAATAATCTTGGGAATAGTACAAAATATTTCCATCTCTGCTCTACACCTTTGTTCATTAATTTGCACAGGATATATGTCTACCTTGTTAGCATTATCTCTCGTCATGTTTCTTAATTATCTATAGGTGGTGTATTAATATACATATATCTATATTTATGTCTAGAAGACACTTACATTTATAATATGCCACTATACACCCTTGCCTTTAGTTCACATGGTATACTAGAATACATACAGTTGAATATTCCCTGATGTTGTGAAATCTGCATGTTGTTTATTTACTTAACTTTCTTTCATCTATTAATTCTATCCTATAATGTAGTAATGGTTCCATAAAATAAATATTAAAGAGCAGTCTCATGCTACCTGCTATTTTCTTCCTTCTGGTGTAGAATAAATTTTGTACATGCAGAAATAACTATATAATTATCTATATAATTTTTTCTTTCTCATTTAATGCACAATTTAAATTACAGTTCATATATGGCTATTTTCAAGTATGGTACAGGAACTCTCATACTACTTTATCCTAATCATGTTTATAATTTATACTAGTAGATCAGAAGCAGTTCAAAGTTAAATTGTCTGTGGAGGAATATGTATCCTCAGATTTAAACCCACCTTGGTTTAGAGTTTCTATTGGATTCTACTCTACAGATTTCATCTCTACAATAATACAAAATTATAAAGGTCAATTCCTTATGATTAATTCTGTTAAATGTAGCACTAATAATTCTAACATACAAATCAACTGTTATATGTAGCCAATTCATACCATAGGAAGTAAAAACACACCAATCAATTTAGAGACATACCACTCTTGCAATTGACCAACCTCCCAACCTTAGAGTCCTTCTGTCTCCCAGAACTCACTCCCTAGCTGAGATCACCTCCTAGGACAAATCAACCTCTAATTTGTTTAGGAGCAGCTTATTTAAGCTATTGTTCCCCAAAGCATGTTTCTAATTCTGCGTCCAGAATATTAGGATGCTTTTCTCCCTGTTTGCCTGGGCTTCCCATTTTTGGGATTCTTTAAAGTTGTTTTATGCTTTTCCCCAGCTTTTCCAGCTTTTTACCTCTTCCCAACTATTTTCCTCATCATTGGGGAATTTAGATTTTTCCTCAAAAATCTAAATTAGAAATAATTTATTTCAAGGATTTTTGAAGGATTGTGGGGAAATATTTTCCTTATCCATCCTCATGGATTTAGCACGTGATCTCATAAATCTCATTTTGGTCAATCTACACAAAATCATTTTATTCATTTCCTCAAATTTAAATATTTAATTACATTCACAAAATACTTGTCCTTTGGGGTCCACTCCCCTTAGGATTAAAGTTCAAATGTCTAGTTTTAATTTCAAACACATAAACTAGGGGTGTTACAGCATCCCGGTTTGAAATAACGGTTTTTGGAATTCCATGCAACCTAAAAATTTCCTTCATAAATATGTCGGTCATCTGTATTGTCTTGTCGGTGGACTGCACATGTATAAAATGTTCAGATTTACTCAATCTATCCACCACCACCATGAAAAAATCATTTTGTATTTTTGTTCATGGTAAACCCTTAATGAAGTCCAAGGATATGATCTCCCACTTCCATTCAGGTATTGATATGGGCTGCAACAATCCTGCAGGATGTTGATGCTCCACTTTTACTTGTTGACATTGTAAGCATTTGCTTAAATATTTAGCAATATTCTTATGCATAACAGACCAAAAACATACCTTCCTTATTGCAGTCAACATTTTCTGCTATCCTGGATGACCCGCATAATTGGTACGATGGAATTCATCCATTATCAACTCCTCCAGAGCCATGATATTAGGCACATACACTTTTCCTCAGAAGGTCAATGTCTAATCCTCGTTCATTCCGTACTCAGATGTACATCCTTGCTTCATGTTTTCTTCCATCTGTTGCCATAAAAATTGGTATTCCGGATCTTTCTGTGCCTCTTCCTTTAATTGTTCCAAAAATTTATTTTCTAGTTGATTATAATACATCTCATATATACCATGTAATTTTATGCTTAAAGCATCAGCTACTCTTTTTTCTTTTCCCTTTACATGTTGAATGTCCATATAAAACTCACTTAGGAAGGCGTTCCATCTCGCCTATCTGGAGTTTAAATCTGCTTGCTTGAAGTAACTAGTCAAGCTGCTATGATCTGTTTTAATTACAAACTTTTTGCCCAACAAGTAATGCCTCCACACCCAGAGTGCATGTACTACTACTGTTAGTTCTAGATCATATGCAGAATATCTTTGTTCATGGTCTTTTAGCTTCCTTGATTCGTATGCCACCACTTTGCCTTCCTGGGATAAAACTGCCCCAACACCTTCTTTACTTGCATCTGTACATACCTCAAACTCTTTGTTAGGATCAGATACCATTAGTACAGGTGCAATGGTCAAAAGCTATTTCATCTTTTCAAAGCTATTCTGACATTCCATTGTCCATTTAAAAATTTTTCCTTTCCTCTGCAAGGAGGTGATAGGAAATGCAATTCTAGAAAATTCTTCAATAAATCTTCAGTAATAACCAGCTAACCCATAAAATATCTAATGTCTACCATGTTCTGGGGTACTCGTCATTCCATAATGGTTTTGATCTTCTCAAGATCAACAAAAATTCCTTCTGCTGAAATAACATTTCCTGGATACTGGATTTCTATTTTAAAGAAATCGCATTTATTGTACTTAGCATACAACTGGTGTTTTCTTAACATTTCCAGAACAAGCCTCAAATGTTCCTTATGCTCTTCCTGATTTTGAGAATATACCAGAATATCATCTATAAATATAAGTACGAAATTATCAAAGAAAGGATGGAAGATTCCATGCTTTAACCTCATAAAGGTTGCTGGCGCATTCGTCAATCCAAAGGGTAACACCATAAATTCATAGTGTCCATACCTGGTACATAATGCTCTCTTATAAATGTCTTCATCCTTAATTCGAATCTGGTGATATCCAGATCTTAAATCTATCTTGGAAAACACTGTGGCCCCTTTTACTTGATCAAACAAATCATCAATTCTTGGTAGGGGGTACTTGTTTCTTACTGTTAACTTATTGAGTTGCATGTAGTCCATGCACATTCGCATGGTCCCATCTTTATTTTTCATGAAAAGAACTAGTGCTCCCCATGGGGACACACTTGGACAAATATAGCCTTTATCCAACAATTCTTGTAACTATATTTTCAGCTTAGTTAGCTCTGGCACACTCATTCTGTAGGGAGCCTTGACATCGAAGAAGCTCCTGGCAATAAATCTATGGTGAAATCAATGTCTCTCCTTGGTGGTAAACCAGGAATATTTTATGTAAAGACATCTAGAAATTCCTGTACCACTGGTATATCTTCCATCATGGGGGATTTTTCCTTTGAATCTGCATACCCTACCCGAATAGCATACAAATGACATCCCTCTCTTATACACTTACTCATTTGGGATGCTGTAATTGGGCGTATCTGCAATGGCTTTTTGATTCCTTGAATCTCTTTACGTGTTCCATCTTTCATTCTATAATAAATAATCTTTTCCCTATAGTCTACCAAGGTCCAATGCTCTTCTAACCAATCCATGCCTAGAAAAACACCATAGGATCCCAATGGTAGGATGTTCAGATCTACTTGTAACTGCTGTTCTGAAATTTCCAACATACAATTGGAATCTTGGAAGTTACTTTTCATTTTGTTTCGGTAGCTAACTATACCATCCATGAACTTTTAAATTTTTGTTCTTTCAAATTACACATTTCCACTATTTTGGGACTAATATAGCTTAGAATTGCTCCAGGGTCTTCCAAAATAGAAACAGGTTTAGTTAGTAATTTACCTTCTAGTTTAGTCATTGTGGGTTGATAATCGGCCTGTCGGTCTTCCAAAGCTGCATTGATACAGGGTATGTTCCACGCTACATCACCTACTGTAGAAGCTTCTTGTAAATTTTCCATTGTATCATTTCTGATTCGCTGTGGACAGTTTTTGTAATAGTGTGCCTCACCGCACCCCCAACACTGTAGAGGTGGCTTAGTAATCTGACCTTGCTCAGGCTTACTAGATGCTTCCATAGGCTTTTCTTCTGCTGGCCATCTAGTTCTCTGGTGATTCTTGCCAAATTGTTTGCTAGCAGGATTTCGTGCAGAACTTTTAAGTTACCACTTTGTGTGCCTTTGAAATTGGAATTACTTTTCTGTCCTTTCTTTGGCTGCCAAATTTTACCAACCTCCCCTTTAGCCTTGGACTGCTGATAACACATCTGTGCTTTACGAATGGCTTCATCCATGGTCCGGCGGTTTACAAACTCTATTCGCTCCTTCATGTGTGTTGTTAGACTACTCAGAAACCTCTGCACCTTAGTCTTTTCCTCTCGAAGATATGGAACATATCGTAACAGGTAGGTGAACTTGGTGATATAATCATCCATGGTCATTCGTCCCAACCTTAAATCATGAAATTATTTAGCTTTTTCGTGATAGAATCTCTCTGTCAAATACTTGTCTTTAAAGTACTAATGGAATGATTCCTAGGTGACATTTTGTTCTTCGATACTACGCACATTATTTACTTCTTCACACCATAGTGTGGCTTTTTCTCTTATCTGATATATAGCTAATCTGGCCTTCAGTTTTCTGTTATATTCATACACCTGAAAGTACTTATTCATGTTAATTAGCCATGCTTCGGGCACCTGCTCAGCCTCATGATTAAACGTTGGTGGTTTAATTTTTCTAAATTCCCCCTGAAGTTCTACTTTCTGTTTCTCAATCTCTTGCTGATCTGACAAATTGCTAGATTTTGCCTCATTGAAATTTTTATTCGTACTTCGCTGAGATGGGATTTTTTCCACTTTGTCTATGGTGTTATTTCTCGTTTGTTGTTCATCACCTTCTTGTATGCCTCTATCAGTACTTTGATGTTCCATCTCCTAGTTTTTTTTGTCTCACACTCTTTAATATTTTCTCCTGATCTTGCAGGAATTGCTCATTATCTTTTCGGACACGTACCATTTCCTCCTACAATTGCTGCATAGTATTCAACATGAAACTGGATTAGTGTTGTTGTTCCTCAAGCAAACGACTAGTTTGTTGATGCTATTCGACACTTAACTGAAGCCACATTTCTAGGTTCATTGCCGGTTGTGCTTGGGTTTCCCCAACATCTTGCTGTGGTTGTGATGCTGATCCTCTTCTCATTTTATTTCTCTGTGCATTAGTCACATAAACAAATTTATCGTTAGTCTACACTTAGGATCCCAGCGTAGAAACGCTGCTTTGATACCACTTGTAACAATTTAACCTTTATAAAAACTACACAGTAAAAAAAAACAATTTAATTCTTCTTTTATCCACCACAATAGAAAATTACTACGGGTTACATAACCATATTGTTGATAAGATTTAAATATATAATACATGGTCATCGACCCATATATATATATATATATATATATATATATATATATATAGTTAATCTACAAAACACAACAATATGAAGATTGATTTTTCATAACATCAATATACATATAATTATGGGAATCACATAATAGTTATATGATTAAGGTTTGGGTATATTCTTATTTGTTTCTCAAAACATACACCATAACGCTAATTAATCTCTACGTTAACTCCACCTTGATCTTTTCAATTGGAGGTTAGTTAGCATATCAAATCCACTAATTGCCATGGTACATGGCCTTTAACTCCTTTGATAGTTACCGGATTGCATTTAGAACTTTCGCGCCTTTCAATGGCACTCCATTGAGTCCTCACCATCGATCTTTAATCTAATCTACGGTTGCATTTTTTCGGCGGGAGATCTGACTTAACGCTTTCTAAACCCTAACTCTTACTTGGGAATTTCTGCTTTTCAACTCATTTAGCTCTGCCTATTCAGCTCTTAAGCTTATGGGACCTCCAGGTGCAAGCGTTTGTATGAGGTTAAGTCTACGATCTTCAGGAAATTCGATGCTCAAGTTTTTACTAAGTTGTGGGTCTAGCTCACCACCGGTCAAAGCATGCTTCAGTCCTCAAACGTTTTAGAAGGGAACTTGCTGATAAGCATAAGCTCAGACTCTTGTCCGCCCGCTATGATATCTTCTCAATGGGATTTCCTCCCTTCAGTTGCTCGCCATCCAGTGAGATTAACACTGTAATTTATCTGGTTTATTCATTCATTTTTTTTTTCCCGTTGATGAGAGAGGTTCGATTACACTTGTAAGCGTTAAGTATTGAATGTTACTTGTATTCTGCAGGCTGTCCGCTTGGGAATCTTCTTCCTACAAGTAAGATTTCAATATCGTTTTTCCACAGATTCCTACTTCATGGTTTTCCCATTTTTTTAAAGTCTTGCAAAGGAGTCTTACAATAATCTTTCGATATTTCTCGACAGGTCAGTACTCCAACCCCGAACTCTTTGGCACGAAGTCTACAACTGTCATGCGCTGCAATGTCTCCTTCGGCCTTAGCTAACGCACAGGCTCTCTTTCTCTCTCCAGGTACCCTGGTAACTGAAGTTACTGCTCTAGATTCTGGCTTCCACTGAACTTCTAGAATTGAAAATTTGTTAAGATGTTTTCGAGGGAATTAAAACCCTGCTGTCAAGGTTTAAGACCTGACTCGGTCTAGAATGCATAATGTGTATTTTTATTAAATATTTAAGAATGTAACCTGCAAAGATTTCGCCTGGACTTTTACTATATTTTTATTTGGAAGTGTATCTTTCTTTATCTTAGGTTTTACCGATTATACCGTTCTCGATTCTGTCGGATTCTTGTAAAACCTTCTGTGTTTTTTTTGTTATGTATCACAGTGATATACTGATTCGCCTTTTAATGAAATAGTTTGTCACTGTACGCATATTATTCATCTCTATTATTCATTTTTTTCCGCAAAAACGATTATGTTGCAGGTTATACTACTCCACATAGGAATGTTTATCATTTCTTTATTTCTCGTTCTCTAAAAGAAATTTCTAGTTTATTCTCTGTAATTCTTCTCAGGTATTTCGGATTATTTATCGGCTATCTATCAAAGCTTTTGTTTGGATATAGCATCTATCGATATTATCTTTGTCCCATTTCCTTATTACCTATATTTGGTTTCTGTCTTTAAAGGAAATCTAGAAGTGGGAATTTACACAGTTTTTAGTTATGTAATACTATACTCTTCCCTCGAATATATATTACTGCAGAATTGTTCAGATAAATTCTTTTAAGGTTTCCGTTTAATATTTTAGTACATTCGGTGTCTGGACCACCGCTTACCGAAGTCTGTGTATAGTATATAAAACAGAAAGAACAATGTGTCTTAGGAAGGGCGTTGCCCAAAACCTAAGACCAACAGTTCTAATCTCTACATAAATCTATTTAAAATTTATGCTAGACTTCATAAGTTTTTTTGGTATAATTTTATTAGAGTTAGAATTAATAGTTGAAATATTCTTTCATAATTTCATATGATATTTATCCACATAATTCTTTAATCTATGATATGACTGAAAAAAATGTATGCAAAGAACCATTATAGTAAATAGACGTTTGCCTCTTTTCAATAGTCACATTTTTATCTTCTAAGTCCTTTTAAACATGTAAAAAAGGATAATATCTGTTTATAAATAGACTCATAAACTGTGAAATCAAATGTTGTTTACTTATAGTAGATTTACAGAATACTTGTGTATAATACATTTCCTGGTTACAAGTAGAATACGTTCATTTGTGTATTCAAATGATAATTATTTATATATTTGCAGAGTACAAAATACTTGCAGAACCAACATTCCTATTTTTTTTAACAGAATACAAAGACTTTTGTACTCAGCTATTAAACACTTCATATAAAAAGAATGCATAAATAATAATGTACTTATATGTATTACTTTGTTTTAAGTTGTGGTCCTCCCAACCATCAAGTGAGGAGATTATGTCCTCTACTTTCCCCCTAGCTCCAGACATGGATGAAACGGGTTAACAGTTGATTCACTTTCTGTTGTGACCTCCGGATAGCCAATCCAGTCAATTTTAGAAATCTAGTTTTCAGTTTTTTCTGAGCGACATTTCCACTGGTCTCTACCAGCTCTGGAAATTCCTCAACCTTTTTCCACTCTAGAACAGAACCCCTACTCTTCACTGGGATCAATATTTATCCTCAGAGAAGTAGGTATCTGTTTTCCAAGTGTCCCCAAACACTTACCAATTCTTGGAAACATTTTACCATCAACTTTTTACTTTCTTTAAGAAATTATTTCCAATAATTAATTATTCCTAATTAATTACTTAGAAAACAAATAACTTTGAGACAATAGTAATTATTTGAGTATTTTCCTGACACAATAATAAAAAGAATTGTCTTTTAACTAGTTAACACTAGTTAACTTTAATGAATTTTTCACATTCAGCTGAAACCATACATACACTAATATGTGGACCTTTAAAGCTATGAAAAACAGACTATTAGAAACTAAAAAACCAAAAACATAATAGCAGTGAGATATTAGAAAAATAATGGTCTAAATTTGTTAAAGCAACTTGGATTGGCTCCTTGTTACATGAGAAACTAGTAATAGGGGGATGCCACATGCTTCCCAATGCACTCAAGTCCATGGTCATGTTGATGAAGGTGTTCCAAAGAGAGGAAAAGGGAAAAGGTCATCTCTCTTTTAATGCAGATCTAGTAAAACCATGAAGATTAAAAATCTCATATATGCTAATACAGGTCCACCATGTGCAAAAAAAGTTTCCTCTTGTTGTTTCCTTCCCATTAGTGATTTCTTCGTGAATAAGGAGTGGGGTGAGTTCCTAAAAGTGAGTTATTTTTTCCTCCACTCTAAATTGTGTCCTAGTGCTACCTCGACTGGCACACTCTAAATAGTACGTTGTGCCTTTCTGGACACATGATCTCTAGTGTGGCATGGTTGGTACATAAGAAGGAGAGAAGGTCCAAAGAACAGGGAGGGAGGGAGGTATTAGAGAAGAGACAAATATGAACAGGAGTAAAAGCGATATCATTAAAGCAAACTCAGGTACATGCCCCAAACAAAGGTAAGTAGTCAAAGGCGATCCAGATTATTTGAGATTGTGCCATCAAAGGATAAATCCAGTGGAAAAGAGATGCCTGAAGAACCAAAATCCAAGAGGGAGTGGGGCTTCCACGTGAGTGTCTGGGCATGGAAACTAACAAATAAGAGTAGGAAGTTAAGGCAACTAACATCAATCTGTGGAGCTCACTTCTACACATATGCTCTTCTTGGTATGGTCACTTGACCTACTAAACACCGGCCACGTTGCCCCTACCCCTCTCAAAAAGGTGTAATCATTAAAATGGGCCAGAGAAAGAGCCAAGTTTTTGAATGAAAAGATGGTTTGGTGATGTAGTAACTACCTAGACTAAAACTTCCATCAATGTGGCAAAGCAATACTCAACATATTGATTAAAAAGATAGATAAGATTCCAGGGATTAAATTTGTGAGACTTTTTAGAATTTGATGGGAAGTTAGAATGGATGAATAGTCATACATACCATTGATAGTTCCATGACTATCTGGGTTTTCGGGCGGATGTACAATTCTAGCCATTTCTTCAGCTCTCACTTACACATTGAATGTCTCACTAATTTATTTTGTGAGTTGTTTTTATAAAAAAGATTTGGAAGTTAACAATTTATTCTGTTTTGTTAATTGTTTTTAATGAGATTTTTTGGAAGTTATTTTTTTGAATTTTTCTGTGGAAGTTTTATAAAAATATAACACAAGAATTTATTGAAATCACAAGCTTGATAGGTAAACCCTGTAAAATGAAAATGCATTAACAAGTTTTTTCAAAGTGCTAAATTCATATATACAACACTATCACTCCCAAACCATTTAAATTTGACTAAATTACCACAGACCTATTTGAATTTGTATTTAATTGGTCACTTGAATTTTGAATTTTGCTACATCTGGGGGGCTCATTTGAAATGTGTTTCTAATGCTTGGACCAAAGCGAGTTGAGCTGTCCATGGAAGTCTGTTACACTCATTTTAGGCCCAGCTTTAATCCCATACTTCGTTTTGGTCAATTTTTTTGTTGCAACAATCAGGAAAGGGAATGTGAGGGTTCCATCACAACGATAAACTTTATGAGTTTCCAAGTAACGAGTTGAGATAGATTAAATTTATTTTAATATTGTATGGCAGGTGGAATTTGAATTTGACTGCCTAGAGCCTTCCTAGAAAAAGAGGAGATTGAAAATTACTATAAAATGAGATACACAGCCACTACCTCTCCTTCATGCTCTTAGAGTATTTATATTTTCACGCCACTCTATGTAGTTATTGAATATGTAATTTACTAATCTCTTGTTACACTAGCCAATATTAGGTTTAGGTTTGTTTCTAGGTAAGGCAACTACAAAACACCTTATGATTTTTGTTTTTTTCCATCCGATCTTTCCCATGTTGCTCTGTCACTTCTCCTGTGACTTCGACAATATTGTTGGATCCATAAAATTTGTATTACCAACCATGTATTCTGTCATAGCATGTGGATGCTTTTTTTTATGACCTTTAATTATTAAAAATATAGTTTGCATGTGGATGTTTCTTAAATTAATTTTAATTGGTAATCCATATTTTAAATGAATTTTAGTTATTAAAAATATAGTTTGAGGCAGATGAACCTACTCGATAATCTTAATCCATATTTTAAATGAATTTTAGTTATTAAAAATATAGTTTGAGGCAGATGAACCTACTCGATAATCTTATCTAAAACTTAAGGTTTTATGAAAAAATTTAAAACGTATTTATAACTTAATTACTTGTGCGAAGAGAATTAAAATCAACAATATGTGATTTTTAAATTAGAGAAATATTGTTGTCCGTGTAGATTAAAAATTATTTTATAAGAAGCTTCAAGTTTCTTTAAATCATACAAAATTAAAAATAATTTGCTTTCAAACATTTACTTATATATAAATAATTTTTATATAATTTATTATTAATAATATTGTTTTTTTTTAATATTTTATATTTAAATTATTATTATATATAATACTTAATTTATTAAAATTTTAAAAATAAAAGAGAATAGTTAATTTTTTTAAAATTTTATTTTTATATTTACAAAGTATGAATATAAGCTTCGTAGATATGAGTATCAAGAATATAATACTAGTAAGAATTTAAAATTTAGAAAAACTAATATAATATATTTTTTGAAATTAAAATTATATATACAATTTTCTTAATATTATAAAGATGATAATTTCTTATATCACACTTTATCTATTTTAAATATATAATTAATTTTTTTTAATAAAATCAGTTGCAATAAATTTATATATTGTAAATTGAAAAAAATTGAAAAGATTAAAAGTATCACAATGAAATGAATTAATATATTAATTCCATAAAAAGTTATAATATTTTTAATGGCTTCAAATTTTTTATTTGAATAATAATCATACAATTTTATGTCACATGCTGATTATTAATTAAATGTTAATTTGGTCTTTTACATTCATATAATTAACTTAATTAATATTTTTATAATTCATATCGTTAATAATTAGAAATATATTTTTATTAAAAAGTTAAAATACAATTAAAATAATTAATTAATAAAAAATATTTAGGACTAATTTTAAAACTTAATTTTTTATTTTAAAATTTCATAAAATATAAATATTTTTTTATATTTAATGATAACATATTTTAATTATTTAATTTATTAACAATTTTTTTCTACACAAAATTGAGTCAAATTGGCTTCATGGATTTAGAACCATTAAAAAAAAATGAATTGGTTCCTACATGAAAGAATTATAGAACTAGGATGTAGGCAATCTCATCATTCGTGAAGATTGTGCATGCAACCCTATCACTTTAGATGTTGTTTTTGAGTGTTAAAAGGTGTATTCGAGCTGAACTATTAGTAATGGTAAAAGGCATGCAACATGAAACTGTTGGAGTTAATGCTTACATTCCATATTTGAGAAATTGGTTTGTGATGGTTGAGAAATTCTCTCAACCTCTCTCTCTAAATTAGGAATAAGTTGGATCTCAAAAACTCTATTTAATAGAGTAATCTGAATGTAAATATGTGTGTGTGTGAGTGTGTTTACACATACACCATTTGTGTATAATATATATGAGTGTGTTTAATATATGTGTGATTTTCAGTGGTTTTAACCTGGTATCGGAGCCTATCTAAAACTAACCTCTTATGGGAAAGCTAAAGGGCAGATACTGTAAAAAATTTTGCTGTTAGAGTAGGTGCTATCTGAAGCGATGTCTGCGTGGTAAGTTTTATCATAATCGTGCCGAGGCGAATTTGGGTGTCTCACAACGAGAGATTCATATTCTTTTTGAAAGACAGCGGTGCAACAGGATGAATCAATTGTTCTCCAAAATGTGTTCTATGCTCACAGATCAAATCGCCAAGAGTGACAAAACTAGCGTTGTAGCGGAGACTATAAGTTACATTCACCATATCCAGTAGTGTCTCCGCACTGGCGGCAGGAAAAATGCGGCCCAGTCCTCAGTTGATACCACTGCAATATTTCTAGAGATATCTTTGAAAAGCCATGCAAGCAGAGACCACTTCCTCACAGTAAAGTGTGCGCATAAGAACAACCTGTTGCCTTCAATCATAGCACTAGTAGAGGAGAGAATGTACAATTGATGGATGCTTTAAGCACCTACTTGCCACCACGGTTCTTGCAGATTATGTAGAAAGAAGAACCTTTGAGCACATACTGGTATTAGAATCATAATCATGCTTTGAATGAATGTGGCGGTCCAGATTTATGCTTGGAATGCTTCGACTATGACACCTTGCTATTGAAATCGAGTTCATCTGCTACAAAAGTGGATAGACCAGGTTCTGTGAATTTTGTTATACATTTTGCGTTCGATACATAAATCTTTAGTTTAGTTTTCAGTAAGCTGCAAGCAACTCAGTGATCCCCATGAAAAAAAAACATAATTAAAATGTGGGATATTGAAAAGTGCATGAGAATGGGGAGGAGAATGGTTGGCGTATTGTAATATTTCGGGTGTGCAACAGATCAACATAGAAATGCATTGTGGCAGTCACTGTTGGTGTGACTATACAGGTTTTTTGGAGTCTACAAACTTTATTATATATTCATTTTCTCAATTGCATGAACAAGTACATTTACTCTGCTGCGAATAGTGATGGGTGGAATTTTGCAAGTTTGAAAATGAGTTTAATTTGTTTTTATGTATTAGTATATTTGTTTTAAAAATTAAGTGATGAAGAATTTCAAAATCAGATAAAAAGGTCATTTTGTAACATTGATTCTAGATACATTCTGTATCTAGACGGCTTTTCTAGATAACTGGTGAGTACAGCGGTTGGCACCCATGTATCTCAGTGGATGGGAGCTTGTCCATAGAATGACTAGGAGTTTACCAATTGCAAAATGTAATCAATTTTTCTTGAAGAGATCAAGTGGCAGTAAGGCTCAATATGGATGGTCATCTAGATAGTATGGCAGTTGCAGATCTAGGGAAGGATCCCTCGTTAGTGGTAGATGTGGAAGTGGTCTCCTAATGAGGTTATGCGACAGATTGGGATGTTGTCCAGTAATTGACTTCGGGAGGTCCTTGATTTGGGAGTTGAGGAAGAAAACTCGAGAATCCAACTTGCCAACTACACATTTCTGAGGGTTATGAGGCAACTTGATGAAGCATCTACTGATAAGCTTGATTATTTTGTTATTTATGAGTGAATTCAATAAATTCATGTAATGTAATCATTAAGGGGGGATGTTGGAGTTAATGCTTACATTCCATATTTGAGAAATTGGTTTGTGATGGTTGAGAAATTCTCTGAACCTCTCTCTCTAAATTAGGAATAAGTTGGATCTCAGAAACTCTATTGAATAGAGTAATCTGAATGTAAATATGTGTGTGTGAGTGTGTTTACACATACACCATTTGTGTATAATATATATGAGTGTGTTTAATATATGTGTGATTTCCAGTGGTTTTAACAAAAACTCCATTGATGTGTGTGAAATTAGTAAAAGATGTTTCTAGCAGTATGCTCAATGATCAACAAAATCAAAAATGGTTTGGTGAGAGAACAAGGAAAAAATAAAGAAGTTGTTATTAAGAGTTATTATTATTAATCATATGGATATTATGTGTGTTATATGGTATTCTAAGTGTTATGTGCCTCTCACTATTTAATATTTATACGCGCGTTGAGGTATGGTATCCTAATTTTTATGTATGCTCTATTTACTTTTTTATAATATATTGTTTACCTTTGGTCATCCGTCGTTGATATTGCTATGGAATCATTGTTGCTGACTAGGATCTCAGTGATGTGACATTTCCTCATTATGGACAGTGACATAATCGGTGCTTTTAATTCGGTAACATCATCAAATATGAGTATTGACTTGTTAGGATTCCACACATGTTTTGGATCCAATTCTCTAGGCCTTTTACAGGAATTCCCTTTCTTGATGATCTTCCCACCAGATTACTATGATCAAAATACATTTTTCTAGCATCTACAACCTGCACCATTGGAAAACTGTAAATTATAGATGATGACCAAGAAATCACATGCTTACACTATGCATGCCAAAACTAGTGAGGAAAACATACATGTAGCTTGATACCGACAATAAAAACCTGATGTCGCTACTGATCATGATGATTGCTTACACTTTCCTTCTCTTCCTTTGCCTTCTTGCTTCAAATCACTACCTATCCTCACTCTCCAAGAGTGCTCCAAGAAAACTCTAAGCATCCAAGAGTATGAGAGAGAGAGAGAGAGAGAGAGAATAATGAGAGAGCTCCAAAAGTGCACTGGCAAAATATTTTTGTCAAAAGCTTGCCAACTGATCCGCGGAAGCCTTTTTATCAATGAGGCCTCTATTTTCTTCATTTTCCATTATTTTCCTTCATTTTCCTCACACACAACTGCAACATTTCACCTTCTTTTTCTCCTATTTTCTGTTATTTTCATAAATAAATGTGCTAAATATGCCATTTTTCCTTTCCAAATCCTTTTCCTTTGCCAATTTCCTTAGCCTTATTAACTAAAAGGAACACCCACTAGGATGTTTTTCCCAACATTCAAATTGGAATAAATGTGCCATCATCGTGGTCTTATATAATTTTACATGGATTTTTAACCAGGGTTGTTACATTGGAGGGTTGAGAGCCAAGGTGCATTGAAGGTGTGATGACATTACTGTATAATAGATGTCATTGGCGTTGAAACTTTGGCCAAGGCATGGTCAATCCTTGAGATTTGCAGTAGATACAAAAGGTAAGTCGTCATTGCCTGTAAATTTAAAATACATGGAAGTAAACTGCCTTTGAGATCTCGTTGGTGATAATGAGTATTTACAATTGAGCAAGGATAAAATAGGTATTTGAAACCCATAAATTAGAGATTCGGGTATCATTTTGGTGTTCTAGAAATTAATATTTCATTCAACCAAACAAAGGAGATAAAATGTTGAGCAATTACTGATTGTCTAATCCCATAAGAAAACATTTCTTTTGAAGAAGTTAAGCTTCAACTTTGGAGAGTTTTAAGGATTAATGTATCTCAGTATACTCTAGTTAAAATATAGTAATGTGGTTTAAAGCTCTAGAGCATTTAATGGACATCGAGCATGCAATGGACATCAAGCATAACGAGGCTAACTATATGTGATCAACTTTGACCAATCAAATTGTGGTATGTCTCATCATATGCCTATCTATTACGTCATCACTTCTAATCAATTAAACTATACCATGTGTCCTAACCTTCTTGGTCTATGAGGAGTGGTTAAATGTCATGCATATCTATTTGTGATCATGGATATTTTTCAAAAGCTACACATTGTTTAACCTTATTAAGTAGTGCACAAATTTGTGTACTTGTAGTTTTTGATTAACTTTACAATAGAGGATCTTCCCTCAACATTGTTGAAGATCTTCCCTCAACAATGCTATTATACTATATAATGCACCTTATGTGTGTTATATGGTATCGTAAGTGTTATGTGCCTCTCACTATTTAATATTTATGCGTGCGTTGAGTTATGGTATCATGGCTGTTATGTATGCTCTATTTATGCGTGCGTTGAGTTATGGTATCATGGCTGTTATGTATGCTCTATTTACCTTTGGTCGTCCGTGGTTGATATTGCTATGGCATTGTGGTTGCTGACTAGCATCTCAGTGACGTGACGTTGTCACATTCTGGCCAGCGACATAATCGGTGCTTTTAATTCGGCAACATCATCGGATGTAAGTCGTGACTTCCGAGACAGACAATTGCCCCGTTTCGATGACCTTCCCACCGGAGTATTATAATCAAAATGCATTTTCCTGGCCTTCGCAACCTGCACCAACCACAAATTCCATGTAATTTAAACAATAGTTGTGTTCAGATAACGGTCGATGTACACGGATTCTATTGGTGTCCACAGAGAACAAACGTCTAAAACTTAAATTCAAAATGTCTGATCTTGAATTAGAAACCTGTTGTGTTGTAAAACAAACACATTATTTCCAAAATACAGCAAAAAAAATCCAGAAAACTGAGGGCCAATCTGTTCCTGTTGTGTTGTAAAACAAATACATTGTTTTCAAAATAGCCTCCAAAAATGCATGTAGAAACATACCAAGACATATAACGGCAGAACCAAGTCAGGTATTGTCTCTTTGGTAGCAACACTATCAACTGGGAAGGCTTTCACTGGAGCAATGCGCAATTCGTCGTGAGCAGTATTTTCTGGTGACTTGGTATCAGAATCTGGCAACCAAAATTGAATCCGATTCTCCTTCTCCATCCGCATTTTTTCCTGAAAAACTAAGTTACAAAATGTTACTTACTCCTGCTTTAGAAAGAAACATATAAAGGAAAGAAAACACACCTGGGCTGCCTTCTTTTTCTAGTCATCCAATGCCGCCTCCGTCACCTAGTGCCTTGGAAACAAGTCGTGGTCTCCTTCAGGAATTGGTGAATTCAGGCGTTTCAATGATATTTATCAGTGAAAAATATAAGGTGACGTTATATATAACCAAAACCTAGGTAACTTTTGTGGACCCAGAATCAAGCGGTCCCACAAACCCTGTCAAGATAGGTAGACGGGATTAGAACTGTGTGGACCCAGAAATGAAGCGGTCCCATAAACCCTAAAACAGTTTTTGCCCACATGACTACTTTATTTGAGTTCAAATAAACGATGAACAAATGGATTCATCCGCTACTTTTAGTTGCAGCACCGCCCATCCACTTCCTTCTTGTTTTTTCCCGTGAAGTCACATTGCCGGATCGGAGGGCCGGTGCCCTCGTCCACTCTGTGGCCTACTGGACAGGTGTTGCCGATGTGTGTATTAGAATGACGGGCCCACCATGACGCGTATTGTATTACGTGGCCGACATTTGACTCGTCTGTGATGACTTAAATGAAACATTTTGCTTGGCATATTGCAAGCTTTAAGATACAAAACAACGTCAAGTACGGCAGTTAATATTGGCCACAAAAGAATATTTTCTCATTACTTGATGATGCAAATTACTTCTATGATAAGGCAAAATAAAAAAGATTAAGGGAGTTTTTGATGAATGTTAACCATTATTTAAAATTTTATGTTAATCATGTGCTATATATATAATACTCGTTAAAGAATTTACTAGTCATTACAAAAAGATTAGTAAAACATATTTTCATAAATCATCTTTAAACATATCTAAGATGATTGATAAATCGTATTGGTGTCAAAATAATTTTACTTGGATATTTGTGTGATTTGGGTGTTATATATGCATATCTCATTTATAAAAATCTAAGTTTAGTAGAGGGTTCTATGATATGGATCCTAACGTCTATAGAAGAAAGGTTAAGAATAAGGTTTATAGAAGAAAGGTTAAGAATATGTCATTACGAAGGATTCTTCAAGGAAGATGAAAGAAGATTTATGATGTTGGAAGTTTAAGTAGTTGAAAATATTTCCTTACTCATGATCATTCTTAAGAGAAACATCAACTTGTTTTTAATGTGACTTTAATCTTATGAGAACACAAAATATTATGAGGGGGCACGAAACGGAAAGGAAATAATGAGGCTAAAATATAAGAAAATTAAAAACTAATATTATCACAACCTATTTAATGTGATAAAAATCACATTTACCCCCATTTTTCTAATGTGATTGTAACGCTAGAGTGGACACAAGAGCTATGACTAGATGATATAATTTGTTTTTAAACATTTAATTTTAATTGTATATTGGAGGAGAAGATGAATTTTTGGATCTCAATATCTGATGGAGTTGCTTGCTTGGAAATCCATGAAATCGACCTTGAATATAAATACTAAA
The DNA here is from genome assembly GCA_034641835.2 of Pinus albicaulis. Classification (NCBI taxonomy): domain Eukaryota; kingdom Viridiplantae; phylum Streptophyta; class Pinopsida; order Pinales; family Pinaceae; genus Pinus; species Pinus albicaulis. The sequence continues at coordinate 45,344,027 of CM076584.1, forward strand.
GTTAGTGAGCCATGAGTTGCATACCCAAGCAAGATACTTATTGATAATCAATTTATAAGATGTGATTAGAGGCAGTGGAGGAAAAGACGGTGCCCTTTTTCCCATATTGCTTCCACGAGACAAGACAACAACCTCTCAAACACATGAAGTGATACTAGGAGGAAACATATAAATGTACCGCTGAACAAGGAGTGAGATCTCTTGGGTACAAAGGCCTTTTGGCTCTGGGTTGGTTCTCTTCGGTTGGTTCGTGGGTTTGTTGGTTGTTTAGTTGGTTGATTTTCATGAGATTTCACTTTTGATTGTAGAGGAAAAAATGGCATCTCAACTAGTATGCAAATCCATAAGTAAGAGTTATACCCCTCGAATCTTGGGCGAATACCTTGTGATCTATGTGTGAGGCCACTAGACTATGTTGTTTAAGTTATTGTGGTGAGCGAGCTGTTCATTGCATGACTGAATCACTGTGGTGTTTGTTGTATAGCTGATAAACGACCTAGACAAGGAATTCTGAGCCACTATGGTTCTTGTTAAGTAGTTGATAAACAACTTGGAAAATGGACGTTAGATCCCTGTGGTTTTTTATTTGAAAATAAAAATTGATAAACTGGTTAGAAAATGAATTTCTACTCCTGAGACTAAGAAATACTCCATCTAAACCTTGGGTGAATCCCTGTAAATTAACTTGAAGGAAACAATGGTTCACTGTGGTGTTTATTGCTAGGAACAACTGATAATATACCCTAGTTCTTGTTGTAGGTGGAATTGATAAACCACCTCAATCGTTAGTATTAGAGGGAATGTGATAAATCACCTCGATAGTGAACTCCATATTCTTAACATTAAACCAAGCATTTGGTGCTAATTCCTTCAATGATGATTTCCTCAAATAATGGATCCAACACAAGGGTGGCCAACTACAAGAAAATTGTTGTGTAGCTGGAATATGGTTGGGTGGAGAGGTGAAGCCCCTCGTTTAGTTTCTAGCTAGTTCAAGATATATATATACATATATCACACTTGCATATTGGAATCATGAACCATGATATTCAATGTTATGCTTATGACTAGTATGAGATCTTGCCTCTCTGTGAATTTTTGTGAATTTCTCAACTATGTTGTTCAATATTTAGTTCATTATCTATATGAGAAACTCTACATTATGCTTTCTTAGTTGATAACAATGGCTTTTCAATATATCAACTCAATATTTTTCTTAGAGGATTAACAATGTATGATAAATGGATAACGACTCTTCTTGTATTGTTATTAGTACCTGTATATCCATTCTTAGTTAATTGACAATCATATTCCTATGGACAAGTTCAATTAGATTGCAAGATGTGTAAATAATCGATCATGGTTTATCAAATGTTTCATTGAATTGACAAAATAACTAGAATAATTGAATAATGTGTTTCTACATAAAATGTGATGAAGGGTATGCATGGGATTAATTAATAATCCTCTTAATTAAGATTCTTAATCAATGTTAAATCACAATTTTATTCCTACTAGCCCGCGAAGATGTAGACCCAGAGAAACATTTCCTAGTTTGCACAAATGCATGCAAGGAAGGACAAGTAGGAATCTCAATGCAAGAAGGACATGTAATCTTCTATGAGTAAAGGAAACTAGAGAAGCGTGAGGGTAACTACGTGAGTCATGGATTGGAGCTAGAAGAAATTGTGCATGTGCTAAAGATGTGGAGGCACTACTTAATTGGGAGAAATTTTGTGTTGATGTAAGATCATGGAGAATTGAGATACTTGTTTGATCAAACTAAGTTCAATGTTAGACAAGCGATATGGTTGGCTTTGATTACCGAACTCGATTTTTAAATCTACCCTATTAAGTGCAAGTAAAAACAGGTAGCAGATGCACTTAGTGGAAGAATACAAGTAGTTCACTTGCAAGCCACGAGCACTCATGAAATTCACAACAAAGAAAAACTTAAGGAAGCAAGGCTACATGATGAACATTTATAGTATGTGAAGGAATGATTACAACAAAATCCAGAGAAAACAATAAGCAATAATTACAAGCTAACTAGTGAAGGTATGTTATTGTTCAAAGATAGATGGTTTGTACCTTGTGTGATCAAATTGAAAATGTTCATAATGGATGAGTTTCATAAAATACCTTATTTAGATAATATTGGTTATCTGAAAATGATAAACATAAATAATTTATATTATTGGATAGGAATAAATAAGGAAATAGCTAATTTTATTACCAGATGCCTCGAATGCCATTAAGTCAAAGTTGAAAGCATACATCCAACATGATTATTACAGCTAATTCCAATCCCTCGATGGAAATCGTAAGTCATAGCTACACGATTGTTGTGTAGATGGAATATGGTTGGGTGGAGAGGTGAAGCCCCTCCTTTAGTTTCCATCTAGTTCAAGATATATAGATACATATATCACACTTGCATATTTGAATCATGAACCATGATATTCAATGTTATGCTTATGAATAGTATGAGATCTTGCCTCTGTGATTTTTTGTGAATTTCTCAACTATGTTGTTCAATATTTAGTTCATTATCTATATGAGAAACTCTACATTATGCTTTTTTAGTTGATAACAATGGCTTTTGAATATATCAACTCAATATTTTTGCTAGAGGATTAGCAATGTATGATAAATGGATAACAACTCTTCTTGTATTGTTATGAGTACCTATATATCCGTGCTTAGTTAATTGACAGTCATATTCCTATGGACAAGTTCAATTAGATTGCAAGATGTGTAAGTAATCGATCATGGTTTATCAAATGTTCCATTGAATTGACAAAATAACTAGAATAATTGAATAATGTGTTTCTACATAAAATGTGATGAAGGGTATGCATGGGATTAATTAATAATCCTATTAATTAAGATTCTTAATCAATGTTAAATCACAATTTTATTCCTACTAGCCCGCGAAGATGTAGACCGAGAGAAGCATATCCTAGTTTTCACAAATGCATGCAAGGAAGGACAAGTAGGAATCTCAATGCAAGAAGGACATGTAATCTTCTATGAGTAAAGGAAACTAGAAAAGCATAAGGGTAACTACATGACTCATGGATTGGAGCTAGAAGCAATTGTGCATGCGCTAAAGATGTGGAGGAACTACTTAATTGGGAGAAATTTTGTGTTGATGTCAGATCATGGAGAATTGAGATACTTGTTTGATCAAACTAAGTTCAATGTTAGACAAGCGATATTGTTGGCTTTGATTAGTGAATTTGATTTTTAAATCTAGCCTATTAAATGCAAGTAAAAATAGGTAGTAGATGCACTTAGTGGAAGAATACAAGTAGTTCAATTGCAAGCCTTGAGAACTCATTAAATTCACAACAAAGAAAAACTTAAAGAAGCAAGGATACATGATGAAAATTTATAGTATGTGAAGGAATGATTACAACAAAAACTAGAGAAAACAATAAGCAATAATTACAAGCTAACTAGTGAAGGTATGTTATTGCTCAAAGATAGATGGTTTGTACCTTGTGTGATCAAATTGAAAATTTTCATAATGGATGAGTTTTCATAAAATACCTTATTTAGATAATATTGGTTATCTGAAAACGATAAACATAAATAATTTATATTATTGGATAGGAATAAATAAGGAAATAGCTAGTTTTATTATCAGATGCCTCAAATTCCATTAAGTCAAAGTTGAATGCATACATCCAACACAATTATTACAACTAATTCCAATCCCTCAGTGGAAATCGTAAGTCATATCCATGGAATTCATCAAGATATTTCCAAAGACATCCAAATAAAATGATGTCATTAAGGCGGTAGTGGAAAATTTGAATTTTGTATATGTTCAAGAGTTGCAACAATCTGTAAATACCTAGACAAAATGTTAAATCTACATCGTTGCATGAATAAAAAAATTAGAGTTGCAACAATATGATAAATAGAGTAATTACTGGAATAAGGAAATCCAAATAAAACTATAGCTACACTACAATGTATAAACACTTCCTAGCTAAGGAGGGGGGCATAACTCTTTCTACGAGGTATTGGTTAAAGTAAAATAATTATGCTAGCCAATCAACACACCATCAATGGACATAAATGTGAATTTGCAATGAAAGAATTAAATTAGAACTACAAATTAGCTTTCATATTCAGAGTTATTGTTTCATTACTAGGTTCATCTCTTATTGTCCTCCTTATACAAGTGTTTGAGATATATTGAGATTTTGATGGGAAGTAATGAAATTTTGAATGTTCTAATTAGTTACTATGAATTTCCTTCAGAAGATAGAAATTCATGCATATGCTAGATCAATCAAATGTATGGCAAGTGGAATTTCGGTCACACTTTCCTTGTGGAGTGACTAATTTCCCTTGTCAATTTCTTGTGTTAGGATACTGGTTGGTTGATCGATCTAGGAAATTCATTGGTGAAAACTATGCAATTGATGTGATATGCTACAATAATTTTTCATAATTACATCGATATCCACTTGAATAAGAGTTGCAAGAATACAATGGGGTGAGTTGCAACAAAGCCACGAAGGAGAGTTGTAGTAACAAGGAGTTACAATGCGAGTCTTAGAATATAGGAATTGCAACATGAGTGTCTTCAGTTAAGAGTTGTAGCATGCATGTCTTTTGTTGATGCCTAGAATAGAAATGTTGTTTGTGCAACCTCTTTCTAATCCTTTATGGGCTAGACCATGAAATATGGGAACATAGCCCATAATTTATATCCTTATTTATATATATTACAACTTTTAAGTAAATACTTATTGTATGAATACACCTAGCACTAGTATTGTTGTCATATTTACATGCATATACCAACCATAGATGTTGCAAGAAATCACAAAACAAAAGTATAAAAATGTCTAATTTCATACATATTCACAAATATGAATGATAAAAAATACATAGCATGTTGTTATGGTAAGTAGTTATAACCATATTAAATGAATTTTAACAATTATTACTCATTTTTAAGATATAAATTTATCAACATGACATACAATGTGTACAGAAAAAATGGTTTGAAATTAAAAATGTTAAGAAAATAAATAATAAAAATAAGACACGTGATGAAAATATAAGGAAAACATCCTTAATTAAGAATATTTAAAAATTATTCATATATAATGAGCCGAAACTGAGCATATTATGAGTAATATATTGAAAGAATATTCTTTACAAATAAAATTTTTTATAAGCCGTGTGAGTCAAATGCATGTAGTAAGGACAAAAATATAGCCTTTCCTTGTTGTAGTTGGCTCAAATAAGACCTTTTGGACATTGATATGACTCTGCAAGTAATTCCAATTTTCAGTAATGACAAAAATACAATAGTGATAAGCATCATCAATCACCTAAGTGAAAGTATAAGTTAATAAACGAGACAACTTTCAAACCTCCATTCATTGCTACTTTAAAATAAGTCCATACTTTATTTGAAGATAGCTTATTTTTTCCTTCTCCATATAGCCATTTGTAATTCAGATTTAATTGAGATGGTTATGAAATCATTTCATGATTTTACTTTTACTCAACTTTATTTATAAAAATGACTCGCAAATGGGTAAGAAGGAAAATAATTTAAATGTGAGATTCTTAATAAACATGTGACTTATATGGCTCAAGAGGGAGGACCTCATTCCATAATATTAGCAGATCATTATATTTCAATTTTTTTTTTTTTTTAAATATCCACATCATGCACAATAACACCTTCTGTCTCCCACATATTCATGTTGATCTGAATATGGGAAAACTTGTTATTACTATGCAAGCTCCCTCATCAGTATTAAAAAAGTGTTTAAGGATCGTCTCATCATAATCATTTGTGAAGGGATTTGTGCGTATAGTTTCATGTGTCTTTGATGATAAAATTATTAGTTAATTAGCTTTTAAAAACTCATATAAAAAAATGAAATGCAGAAAAAAGAACTCACAGCAATCACATAACACAATCGATGATAATGGACTTCACCCCTCCTGGGCTACATCTCCATGGACCTACTTTAACTCGCTAGGCCCTCTTGGTATTATGAGTAAAATGTATGATTACAAGTACCGTTATTGCTCTAATAGATTTTTTAATTGTTTCATTGGCTTCAGAACACTCAAATACAGCAAAAATGACTATTCAATCTTTGAATTTGATTCACAGCTCCTCTAGGCTCGACCTCCATATTGGTGGCCATGGGATTATTTAATATCCAAAGTGAAAAAATCACTTTCATATGAGCTCCAATGCCTCTGAAAAATATACCATTGTGTTCAGAGGATCAAATACATCAAAAATTGACTATTTATTCACTCTATTTGGCCTTCAGCTGATCTGTGCATGGCCTTCCATGTGTAGAATTACTCCATTTCCTCTGCAAGTTGTTCCGATGGATTCAGAGCATGCCAATCTGCTAGGAATAACTACTCCTGAGTCAAAATTGGTCGAAAATTGACTAGTATAGGCCTCATTAATTTTTTCCCTAGATTCTGCCTCTAAATCTGGAAAACTGCCAATTAGCTCCGACAAATTTGGAAGTGGCGCCGGATTTGGAGATTCTGCCATATTTAACTGCAGATTAATTATTGATAAGATGGAGGTAAGTGCATTATTAAAGTGCACTAACCCCATTTATTGTGGCACTTAAGTCCTGGGAAGATTGCGCAGTCATGTGGAGGAGGGTTGACCCCCTCTACTCCACCATCGGAAAATACTTGCATTTAAATATAAATTCAGAGCCTTCTGTTTCAAGTTTCAAGGCTGTGGCCAGTTGGTAAAGGTGCATGAGTTGCACGGGGGAGGTCAAGGGGTAGAACCTCAACCTCACCCCTCACACAATGTGTTTGCACCATGAAACTTCAGATTTGGGTTATAAAACTGTTGAATACGCATCACATATGCATGCACCTTAATATTGCACTTCATCCAATATATATTACACCATCAGACCTTAACAATATGTCTCCACCGTATGGTACTAAACCCTTTCAAATGCCAACATAATAACATATGCCTCCAACCATAGAATTATAGGCCATAGTATATATGCCATAGAACCTTTGTAATATGGTTTTAATAAAAATCATGCCAACGTTAATGAAACCCACCACCACCATAAGGTTTTTAAAAAAATTTTATATGTGGAATTTTATTAATAAGTTGGAATTATATATATATATATATGATTTTTTAAAAACCATATAATAAATTGAATATATATTTATATATATAATATATTAATCCACCTTAATATATTAAAAATAATTCCAACACATGAAAATTCATGAACCCACATTCAACTTTGGACGACATTGAGCAATTTTTTACCTTCACAAACCAAACTAGCAAATCTAACTGTGCCACTTGTCACTATACCATTGGAAAAAAATTGAAGAATATTTCTTTCATGCTGGCTGGGCTGCCATGTCATCAACCTGTACCTGTTCTGCAATAATTTTTTAAAAATTTTGTGTGATCTGAACAACGATCAATAGACCATAACTTCCACATACAAACTCAGTTTTCAATGAAACAAGCTGTGTTAGATTCCTTCTAACGAGCCGGTCGTTTTCGTTCTAGTTTGGTGCAATTTTGTGCTCTTCCATTTTTGAGAAATTTTTTTCCCCTCATCCAGATTCTAATCAATCCTTCTGACTAACATGCTTTTGGATCCACAAATTCTCATTATCTCATAAGTACAAGAATCCCATTCATATGTACATGTACTTAAAGCTGAAATGAACAAATTTTGCAAGGAATGACTATTCCTGAGCCAAAATTAGTCAAAAATTAACCAAGATATGCCTCATTAAAGTTTTCATTAGATTCTGCCTCTAAATATGGAAAAATGATAGTTACCTTGAACAAATTTGGAAGTGGCGCTAGATTGGAGATTCTGCCATCTTTAACTGCAGATTAATTAGTGATAAGCTAGAGATATGTACATAATTAAAGCACACTAATCCAGCTTAGTGGGGCACTTAAGTCCTAGACACATGGTGCAGTCATGTGGAGGAGGGCTGGCCCGCGAGGCTGGCCCCCTCTGATCCACCATCCAAAAACACATGCATTTAAATATAAATTTGGAGGCTTATATTTCAAGTTCGAAGGTCGTGGCGTGTTGGCGAAGGCGCGTGAGTGGAATGGGGGATGTCAAGGGGTCGATAAATGTTGGATACAAAGTCCAACACTTATCTACAATATGACCTTGCTTATCGAAATGAGTGTAAAACAATTTCCTCTTCTATGAAACATGGTTTTCTTTGTCTTTGGATTTCTGCCTCCTTTTCTCTAAAAGTTTCCTATGCATGGCTATCTTTTTCCAACGCCTTGAAACATTATGGTTAGCCAAACCACAGAAGGAACATGCGACTTTTCTCCAAATCTTATGTGAGAATTTTCTGTGTTTATCATAATCAAAAGCAACTTGATTAAAAGCATATTTATACCTTGAAAATTCACCTTTGTCACCTTCTTGAGGAGGTGAATTTGATGAGGTAGTGGCTCTCTTCGGAATACCAAAAATGCATTCAAAAACTTTAGATCTTTCAACATCCTCTTGTTCACCATTCTCATTAGTTGCATGATTATGAGCACCTTTTTGCAAAGTGGGTGTAAAATTTTTGCATTCTTCATGAACACAATCTTCACAAGCTTGAGGTAATGAACACAAAATGAAAGTCCTTCTTAGAACACCTTCATGTGCTTCCTTGTCTTTAGAGTTTTCTCTGTCATGTTGTCCATAACCAAGACTCAAATACTTATGCCTTTCCTCAACAACAATTGGCTCAACTATGCCTTGTGCATTTTTTTTTAATCCTTTACCTTCATAGCCCATCTTCATCAATAATTTGGACCCTATTCCTCTAGTGTCTTTCAAAAGAACCTACACATTAATTTTGAGGGGAAATTAAAGATAAACTTGAATCACATACCTATTTATCAATAACATTCTTGGCTAAGCTTCCTTGACATCATGGAGCTGAGTCTCCATCTCATGCATCTTTTCAAGAAGCTCTTGCTTCTTCTCCTTTATGGCAATCAACTGCTCTTGAAGTTTTATGCTCCCCCTCTTATATTCATACTTCTCTTGCATCCTATCAATCATGATGTAGATTTTATGCAACATCTCTTTATCAAAGAGTTTTTCAAAGGAATATTGACTAGAAACATCACTTAATCAAGATATTATCACAGCTGCAATATATACAAAGCTTCTTTGTTGTGTTTTGAGAATTCAGATCTCAATTTTGACCTTATCCTTCAAACATAAACTTGCACATGATTAAATTCTCCTTACACAAATTCAAAAACCAATAGCTATAGAAAAATTTATCTAACCTTGGATACAATGAGCTAAAATTTTTCTCTGATACCAACTTGATCTGAATATGGGAAAACCTTTTATTGCTATGCAAGCTCCCTCATCAGTATTAAAAATTTTTTTAAGGATCATCTCATCATAACCATTTTTAAATGGGTTTATGTGTGTAGTTTCATGTGTCTTTGATGATAAAATTACGAGTTAATTAAATTTTAAAAAATAATACACAACAAATGAAATTTAGAAACATAACTCACAACAATCACATAACACAATGGATGATAATGGAGTTCACCCATCCTGGGCTACATCTCCATGGACCTGCTTTAACTAGCTAAGCCCTCTTGTGATTATGAGTAAAATGTCTAATTAAAAGCACCAGTATCAATTCAATGGATTTTTTACTATTCCATTGGCTTCAGAACACTCAAATACCCCAAAAATGACTATTCAATCTCTGAATTTGGATCACATCTCCTCTAGGCTTGACCTCTTTGGCACAGAGTCTACAACTGTCATGCACTGCAATGTCTCCTTCAGCCTCGGCTAACGCACAGGCTCTCTTTCTCTCTCCAGGTACCCTGGTAACTGAAGTTACTGCTCTAGATTCTGGCTTCCACTGAACTTCTAGAATTGAAAATTTGTTAAGATGTTTTCGAGGGAATTAAAACCCTGCTGTCCAGTTTTAAGACCTGACTTGGTCTAGAATGCATGATGTTTATTTTTATGAAATATTTAAGAATGTAACCTGCAAATATTTCTCCTGGACTCTTACTATATTTTTATGAGGAAGTGTATCTTTCTTTATCTTAGATTTTACCGGTTATACCGTTCTCGATTCTGTCGGATTCTTGTAAAACCTTCTGGGTTTTTTTTATTATGTATCACAGTGATATACTGATTCTCCTTTTAATGAAATAGTTCATCATTGTATGCATATTATTCATCTCTATTATTCATCTTTTCTGCAAAAATGTTTATGTTGCAGGTTATACTACTTCGCATAGGAATGTTTATCATGTCATTATTTCTCGTTCTCTAAAAGAAATTTTTGGTTTATTCTTTGTAATTTTGCTCAGGTATCTCAAATTATTTATCAGCTATCTATCAAAGCTTTTGTTTGGATATAGCATCTATTGATATTATCTTTGTCCCACTTCCTTATTACCTGTATTAGGTTTCTGTCTTTAAAAGAAATCTAGAAGTGGGAATTTACACAGTTTTTAGTTATGTAATACTATAATCTTCCCTTGAATATATATTACTGCAGAAATTTTCAGATAAATTCTTTTAAGGTTTCCATTTAATATTTTAGTACATTCAGTGTCTGGACCACCGCTTACCGAAGTCAGTGTATGGTATATAATAACAGAAAGAAAAATGTGTCTTAGGAAGGGCGTTGCCCAAAACCTAAGACCGACAGTTCTAATCTCTGCATAAATCTATTTAAAATTTATGCTCGACTTCATAAGTTTTTCTGGTATAATTTTATTATAGTTAGAATTAATAGTTTAAATATTCTTTCATAATTTCATATGATATTTATCCATAGAATTGTTTAATCTACGATAGACTGAAAAAACTGTATGCAAAGAACCATTATAGTAAATAGACGTTTGCCTCTTTTCAATAGTCACAGTTCTATCTTCTAAGTCCTTTTAAACATGTAAAAAAAGATAATACCTATTTATAAATAGACTCATAAACTGTGAAATCAATTTTTTTTTACTTATAGTAGATTTACAAAATACTTGTGTATCATACATTTCCTGTTTACAAGTAGAATACGTTCATCTGTGTATTCAAATGATAGTTATTTATATATTTGCAAAGTACAAAATACCTGCAGAACTAGCATTCCTATTTTTTTTAACAAAATACAAAGACCTATGTACTCAATTATTAAACACTTCATATAAACATAATGCATAAATACTAATGTACTTATATTTATTACTTTTTTTTAAGTTGTGGTCCTCCCAACCATCAAGTGAGGAGATTACGTCCTCTACTTGCCCCCTAGCTCCAGACTTGGATGAAACGGGTTAACAGTTGATTCACTTTCTGCTGTGAGCTCAGGATAGCCAATCCAGTCAATTTTAGAAATCTAGTTTTCAAGTTTTTCTAAGCAACATTTCCACTGGTCTCTACTAGCTCTGGAAATTCCTCAACCTTTTTCCACTCTAGAACAGAACCCCTACTCTTCACTGGGATCAATATTTATCCTCAGAGAAGTAGGTAATTGTTTTCCGAGTGTCCCCAAACACTTACCAATTCTTGGAAACATTTTACCATCAAATTTTTACTTTCTTTAAGAAAATATTTCCATTAATTAATTATTCCTAATTATTTGAGTCTTTTCCTGACACAATAATAAAAAGAATTGTCTTTTAACTAGTTAACACTAGTTAACTTTAATGAAGTTGTCACATTCAGATGAAACCATACATACACTAATATGTGGACTTTTAAAGCTATGAAAAACAGACTATTGGAGACTAAAAATCCAAAAACATAATATCATTGAGATATAAGGGGAAAAAAGGGTCTAAATTTGTTATCGCAGCTTGGATTGGCTCCTTGTTGAATGAGAAACTAGTAATAGGGGGATGCAACGTGCTTCCCAATGCACTCCAGTCCATGGTCATGTTGATGAAGGTGTTCCAAAGAGAGGAAAAGGGAAAAGGTCCTCTCTCTTTTCATGTAGATCTAGTAAACCGTGAAGAGTAAAAATTTCATATATACTAATACAGGTCCACCATGTGAAAAAAAAGTTGCCTCTTATTGTTTCCTTCCCATTAGTGATTTATTCGTGAATAAGGAGTAGGGTGAGTTCCTAAAAGTGAGTTATTTTTTCCTCCACTCTAAATTGTGTCCTAGTGCTACCTCGACTGGAACACTCTCAATAGTACGTTGTGCCTTTCTGGACACAGTATCTCTAGTGTGGCATGGTTGCTACACGAGAAGGAAAGAAAGTCCAAAGAACGGGGAGGGAGGGAGGTATTAGAGAAGAGACAAATATTAATAGGAGTAAAAGCGATATCATTAAAGAAAACTCAGGTATGTGCCCCAAACAAAGGTAAGTAGTCAAAGAGGATCCAGATTATTTGAGATTGTGCCATCAAAGGATAAATCTAGTGGAAAAGAGATGCCTAAAGAACCAAAATCCAAGAGGGAGTGGGGCTTCCACGTGAGTGTCGGGGCATGGAAACTAACAAATAAGAGTAGGAAGTTAAGGAAACTAACATCAATCTGTGGAGCTCACTTCTACACGTATGCTCTTCTTGGTATGGTCACTTGACCTACTAAACACCGGCCACGTTGCCCCTACCCCTCTCTAAAAGGTGTAATCATTAAAATGGGCTAGAGAAAGAGCCAAGTTTTTGAATGAAAAGATGGTTTGGTGATGTAGTAACTACCTAGACTGAAACTTCCATCAATGTGGCAAAGCAATACTCAACACATTGATTGAAAAGATAGATGGGATTTAAGGGATTAAATTTGCGAGACTTTTTAGAATTTGATTGGAAGTTAGAATGGATGAATAGTCATACATACCATTGATAGTTCCATGACTATCTGGGTTTTCGGGCGGATGTACAATTCTAGCCGATTTCTTCAGCTCTGACTTACACATTGAAAATCTCACTAATTTATTTTGTGAGTTGTTTTTATAAAAAAAATTTGGATGTTAACAATTTATTTTGTTTTGTTAATTGGTTTTAATGAGATTTTTTGGAAGTTATTTTTTGAATTTTTCCGTGGAAGTTTTATAAAATTATTACACAAGAATTTATTGAAATCACAAGCCTAATAGGTAACCCCTGTAAAATGAAAATGCATTAACAAGTTTTTTTCAAAGTACTAAATTCATATATACAACACTATCACTCCCAAACCATTTAAATTTCACTAAATTACCACAGACCTATTTGAATTTGTATTTAACTAACGACTTGAATTTTGAATTTTGCTACATCCAAGGGGCTCATTTGAAATGTGTTTCTAATGCCTGGACCAAAGCGAGTTGAGTTGTCCATGGAAGTCTGTTACACTCATTTTAGACCCAGCGTTAATCCCATACTTCGTTTTGGTCAATTTTTTGTTGCAACAATCAGGAAAGGGAATGTGAGGGTTCCATCACAACGATAAACTTTATGAGTTTCCAAGTAACGAGTTGAGATAGATTAAATTTATTTTAATATTGTATGGCAGGTGGAATTTGAATTTGATTGCCTGGAGCCTTCCTAAGAAAAGAGGAGATTGAAAATTAGTGTAAAATAAGATACATAGCCACTACCTCTCCTTCATGCTCTTAGAGTCTTTATATTTTCATGCCACTCTATGTAGTTACTGAATATGTAATTTACTAATCTCTTGTTACACTCACCAATATTAGGTTTAGGTTTGTTTCTAGGTAAGGCAACTACAAAACACCTTCTGATTTTTGTTTTTTTCCATCCGATCTTTCCCATGTTGCTCTCTCACTTCTCCTATGACTTCGACAATATTGTTGGATCCATAAAATTTGTATTATCAACCATGTATTGTGTCATAGCATGTGGATGTTTTTTTTATGACCTTTAATTATTAAAAATATAGTTTGCATGTGGATGTTTCTTAAATGAATTTTAATTGGTAATCCATATTTTAAATGAATTTTAGTTATTAAAAATATAGTTTGAGGTAGATGAACCTACTTGATAATCTTATCTAAAACTTAAGGTTTTATGAAAAAATTTAAAATGTATTTATAACTTAATTACTTTTGCGAAGAGAATTAAAATCAACGATATGTGATTTTTAAATTAGAGGAATATTGTCGTCTCTGTAGATTAAAAATTATTTTATAAGAAGCTTCAAGCTGCTTTAAATCATACAAAATTAAAAATAATTTTCTTTCAAACATTTACTTATATATAAATAATTTTTATATAATTTATTATTAATAATATTGTTTTTTTTTCAAAATATTTTATATTTAAATTATTATTATATATAATAATTATTTTATTAATTTTTTTTTTCTTTCTAAATAATACTAATTCTATTTATAAAACATAATGATACAAAACTGCCATAGTTTCAGCTATGGAAGCCTGAAAACTGGGCATGATGTCCAAGGTTAACAAAAATGTTGAATTGCCCTGAGTGGGAAACCAGTTCTTTTGGAGAGAGTTTTGCCGCCCTTGAAAGGGAAACCGGCCCATTGTTGACATTGTTTAACATAGCATAAAAAACTAGACTAGAGAAACAATTAGCTGTTTCAACTGAAGAGAAAGAAGGAAAATAAAAAATTCTTCCGGAACGATTGAACAATTGTACCATGGTAGGCCAAGGGGAGATGAATTCACTGCTCATGAGCTGGGGAGAGTGGTTCCTCCACAATTCTGCACCGTTACTCATCCCTTGTAGCTTCGTCTCCTTCCTCTGGCTCGCTGCTTTTGCTGGGGACGTCCACCTGCATGGGTTCCTTGCCCAAGTTGGAGTGCACAAGTCTAGTGGGCACATCAGGGTTCAAGGCCTCGTTCTTAGATGGCATGGGATTAAGACCGGGCGAAGTAGGAATAGGGCCAGGCACATGCAACTCTTCTCTCAGGGTTACGGTTACAAAAGCAGTGATGATGGGCTGGTTAAGAGAGCATTCGAAGCGGAACTCCGCTCTCTGGGAGGATTGGCGGAGGGAGTGATTGACAGATGCATGGGAGGCAGGGGAGATAGGTCTAGGAGGGTCACACGTGGAGGCGAGGAGGTCTGGGCAAAGTGAACATTGCCAAGGTGGCGAGCACGACCCCTTTGGCTTCGGGTGTTCGGATAGCGACCCCACGCGATGTCCTCAGAGGCGGTTTCAGTGTCTGAGCTGGAGGAAGGCTGAGAGGGAGCCACCCGACCTCGACTTACTCTATGTCGGCACCACATCCTTTGTTGAAGCCGTGGCATGGCCACAGAGGTGCGCTGGAAGTGCGTGTGGTGAGAAGAGCAGGTGGAAAGTGTTAGCAGCCAACAGGAGTTAGAAATCTGAGCATGCAGATGGAAATTTGAACAGCAGAAGGCACTCTGGGTGAAGTGAAAGCGTGGCAGTGTTTCTAAGCAACTAAGGAGAGAGCAGCGTCACCCTGTCTGGGTGCGAGTACTTGCCTCAGCACACGCAGAAGGACAGGCGCTCCACAAGGGAGGCAGAGAATTGCAAACAGCACAGAAACAATTTAAACTATCCAAGACAAACGCCATCGCTAACCAGTCGAGCGGCGCGGGATAATGAAGAAGCCGACCGGAATGAGTTAATGCAGAGCAAGCTGGCGAAGTTAATGCGACGATGGTGGAGATATAGAGGGCCATATGGCCACCCCACGCGAGCTCCATCGGGAGTCGTCCGGGGACTGCCGTCCCATCAACCAAGACATTCATCCGCATCGAGAGAATTTATTAAAATTTTAAAAATAAAAGAGAATAGTTAATTTTTTTTTAATTTTTTTTTTATATTTACAAAGTGTGAATATAAGCTTCAGAGATATGAATATCAAGAATATAATACTCGTAAGAATTTAAAATTTAGAAAAAATAAAATATAATATATTTTTTGAAATTAAAATTATAATTAATTTTTTTAATGAAATCAGTTGCAATAAATTTATATATTGTCAATTGAAAAAAAATGAAAAGATTAAAAGTATCACAATGAAATGAATTAATATATTAATTCCATAAAAAGTTATAATATTTTTAATGGCTTCAAATTTTTTATTTGAATAATAATCATACAACTTTATGTCACATGTTGATTATTAATTAAATGTTAATTTGGCCTTTTACATTCATATAATTAACTTAATTAATATTTTTATAATTCATATCATTAATAATTAGACATATATTTTTATTAAAAAATTAAAATAGAATTAAAATAATTAATTAATAAAAAATATTTAGGACTAATTTTAAAACTTTATTTTTTATTTTAAAATTTCATAAAATATAAATATTTTTTTATATTTAATGATAACATATTTTAATTATTTAATTTATTAACAATTTTTTCCCTACACAAAATTGAGTCAAATTGGCTTCATGGATTTAGAACCATTAAAAAAAAATGAATTGGTTCCTACATGAAAGAATTATAGAACTAGGATGTACGAAATCTCATTGATCCATTCATGAAGAGTGTGTATGCAACCCTATCACTTTACATGTTGTTGGAGTGTTAAAAGGTGTATTCGAGCTAAACTATTAGTAATGGTAAAAGGCATACAACATGAAACTCCATTGATGCGTGTGAAATTAGTAAAAGATGTTTCTAGCAGTATGCTCAATGATCAACAAAATCACTAATGGTTTGTGGGATATGATATTTCAATTAATCATACATATCATGAGAGAACAAGGAAAAAATAAAGTTGTTATTAAGAGTTATTATTATTAATCATATGGATATTATGTGCGTTATATGGTATTCTAAGTGTTATGTGCCTCTCACTATTTAATATTTATACATGCGTTGAGGTATGGTGTCCTAATTTTTATGTATGCTCTGTTTACCTTTTTATAATATATTGTTTACCTTTGGTCATCCGTCGTTGATATTGCTATGGAATCATTGTTGCTGACTAGGATCTCAGTGATGTGACATTGCCTCATTATGGACAGTGACATAATCAGTGCTTTTAATTCAGTAACATCATCAAATATGAGTATTGACTTGTTAGGATTCCACACATGTTTTGGATCCAATTCTCTAGGCCTTTTACAGGCATTCCCTTTCTTGATGATATTCCCACCAGAGTACTATGATCAAAATACATTTTTCTAGCATCTACAACCTGCACCACCGGCAAACTCTAAATTACAGATGATGACCAAGAAATCACATGCTTACACTATGCATGCCAAAACTAGTGAGGAAAACATACATGTAGCTTGATACTTGCAATAAAAACCTGATGTCGCTACTGATCATGATGATCGCTTACACTTTCCTGCTCTTCCTTTGCCTTCTTGCTTCAAATCACTCAGTATCCTCACTCTCCAAGAGTGCTCGAAGAAAACTCTAAGCATCTAAGAGTATGAGAGAGAGAGAGAGAGAGAATAATGAGAGAGCTCCAAAAGTGCACTGGCAAAATATTTTACTCAAAATCTTGCCAACTGATCCGCGGAAGCCTTTTTATCAATGAGGCCTCTATTTTCTTCATTTTCCATTAGTTTCCTTCATTTTCCTCACACACAAATGCAACATTTCACCTTCTTTTTCTCCTATTTTCCGTTATTTTCATAAATAAATGTGCCAAATATGCCATTTTTCCTTTCCAAATCCTTTGCATTTGCCAATTTCCTTAGCCTTATTAACTAAAAGGAACACCCACTAGGATTTTTTTCCCAACATTCAAATTGGAATACATGTCCCATCATCGTGGTCTTATATAATTTTACATGGATTTTTAACCAGGGTTGTTACATTGGAGGGTTGAGAGCCAAGGTGTATTGAAGGTGTGATGACATTACTGTATAATAGATGTCATCGGCATTGAACCTTTGGCCAAGGCATGGTCAATCCTTGAGATTTGCGGTAGATACAAAAGGTAAGTCGTCATTGCTTGTAAATTTAAAATACATGGAAGTAAACTGCCTTTGAGATCTCGTTGATGGTAATGAGTATTTACAATTGAGCAAGGATAAAATAGGTATTTGAAGCCCATAAATTAGAGATTCGGGTATCATTTTGGTGTTCCAGAAATTATCATTTCATTCAATCAAACAAAAGAGATAAAATGTTGAGCAATTAGTGATTGTCTAATCCCATAAGAAAACATTTCTTTTGAAGAAGTTAAGCTTCAACTTTGGAGAGTTTTAAGGATTAATGTATCTCAGTCTACTCTAGTTAAAATATAGTAATGTGGTTTAAAGCTCTAGAGCATGCAATGGACATCAAGCATAACGAGGCTAACTATATGTGATCAACTTTGACAAATCAAATTGTGGTATGTCTCATCATATGCCTATCTATTACGTCATCACTTCTAATCAACTAAACTATACCATGTGTCCTAACCTTCTTGGTCTATGAAGAGTGGTTAAATATCATGCATATCTATTGGTCTATAAGGAGTGGTTAAATATCATGCATATCATGCATATCTATTATACTATATAATGCACCTTATGTGTGTTATATGGTATCGTAAGTGTTATGTGCCTCTCACTATTTAATATTTATGCGTGCGTTGAGTTATGGTATCCTAGCTGTTATGTATGCTCTATTTACCTTTCCATAATATACTGTTTACCTTTGGTCGTCCGTGGTTGATATTGCTATGGCATCGTTGTTGCTGACTGGCATCTCAGTGACGTAACGTTGTCTCATTCTGGCCAGCGACATAATCGGTGCTTTTAATTCGGTAACATCATCGGATGTAAGTCGTGACTTCCGAGGATTCCACACATGTTTTGGATTCGGTGCTCCAGGACAGACATTGCCCCGTTTCCATGACCTTCCCACCGGAGTATTATAATTAAAATGCATTTTTCTGGCCTTCGCAACCTGCACCAACCACAAATTCCATGTAATTTAAACAATAGTTGTGTTCAGATAACGGTCGATGTACACGGATTCTATTGGTGTCGGCAGAGAACAAACGTCTAAAACTTAAATTCAAAATGTCTGATCCTGAATTAGAAATTGTCAAGAGCCCAAAGTACTTACCGCTTCTCCGACCGTAGTTGAAATTCCAGAGAGTGGTTCGAGTTCAGCGTGACGCAGATTCAATAAAATCTGTACCTGTTGTGTTGTAAAACAAACACATTATTTCCAAAATACAGCAAAAAAATCCAGAAAACTGAGGGCCAATCTGTTCCTGTTGTGTTGTAAACCAAATACATTATTTTCAAAATAGCTTCCAAAAATGCATGTGGAAACATACCAAGACATCAAACGGCAGAACCAAGTCAGGTATTGTCTCTTTGGTAGCAACACTATCAACTGGGAAGGCTTTCACTGGAGCAATGCGCAATTCGTCGTGGGCAGTCTTTTCTGGTGACTTGGTATCAGAATTCGGCAACCAAAATTGAATCCGATTCTCCTTCTCCATCCGCATTTTTTCCTGCAAAACTAAGTTACAAAATGTTACCTACTCCTGCTTTAGAAAGAAACATATAAAGGAAAGAAAACACACCTGGGCTGCCTTCTTCTTCTAGTGTTCCAATGCCGCCTCCGTCGTCTAGTGCCTTGGAAACGAGTCGTGGTCTCCTTCAGGAATTGGTGAATTCAGGCGTTTGAATGATTGTTATCAATGAAAAATATAAGGTGACGTTATATATAACCAAAACCTAGGTAACTTTTGTGGACCCAGAATCAAGCGGTCCCACAAACCCTGTCAAGATAGGTAGACGGGATTAGAACTGTGTGGACCCAGAAACGAGGCGGTCCCATAAACCCTAAAACAGTTTTTGCCCACATGACTGCTTTATTTGACTTCAAATAAACGATGAACAAATGGATTCATCCGCTACTTTTAGTTGCAGCACCGCCCATCCACTTCCTTCTGGTTTCTTCCCGTGAAGTCACATTGCCGGATCGGAGGGCCGGTGCCCTCGTCCACTCTGTGGCCTACTGGACAGGTGTTGCCGACGTGTGTATTAGAATAACGGGCCCACCATTACGCGTATTGTATTACGTGGCCGACATTTGACTCGTCTGTGATGACTTGAATGAAACATTTTGCTTGGCATATTGCAGGCTTTAAGACACAAAACAACGTCAAGTACGGTAGTTAATATTGGCCACAAACGAAGATTTTCTCATTACTTGATGATGCAAATTACTTCTATGACAAGGCAAAATAAAAAATGTTTTGATGAATGTTAGCCATTATTTAAAATTTTATGTTAATCATGTGCTATATATATATAATACTCGTTAAAGAATTTACTAGAATTTGGGTGTTATATATGCATATCTCATTTATAAAATCTAAGTTTATTAGAGGGTTCTATGATATGGATCCTAAGGTCTATAGAAGAAAGGTTAAGAATAAGGTTTATAGAAGAAAGGTTAAGAATATGTCATTCGGAAGGATTCTTCAAGGAAGATGAAAGAAGATTTATGATGTTGGAAGTTTAAGTAGTTGAAAATATTTCCTTACTCATGATCACTCTTAAGAGAAACATTAACCTGTTTTTAATGTGACTTTAATCTTATGAGAACACAAAATATTATCAGGGGGCACGAAAAGGAAAGGAAATAATGAGGCTAAAAAATAAGAAAATTAAAAACTAATATTATCACAACCTATTTAATGTGATAAAAATCACATTTACCCGCATTTTTCTAATGTGATTGTAATGCTAGAGTGGGCACAAGAGCCATGACTGATGATATAATTTGTTTTTAAACATTTAATTTTAATTGCATATTGGAGGAGAAGATGACTTTTTGGATCTCAATATCTGATGGAGTTGCTTGCTTGGAAATCCATGAAATCGACCTTGAATATAAATACTAAACTTAGTGAGCCATCAATTGCATACCCAAGCAAGATACTTATTGATAGTCAATTTATAAGATGTGATTAGAGGCAGTGGAGGAAAAGACAGTGCCCTTTTTCCCATATTGCTTCCAGGAGACAAGAAAACAACCTCTCAAATACATGAAGTGATACTAGGAGGAAACATATAAATGTATGACTGAACAAAGAGTGAGATCTCTTGGGTACAAAGGCCTTTTGGCTTTGGGTTGGCTCTCTTCGGTTGGTTCGTGGGTTTCCTGGTTGTTTAGTTGGTTGATTTTCATGAGATTTCACTTTTGATTGTAGAGGACAAAATGGCATTTCAACTAGTATGCAAATCTATAAGTACGAGTTATACCCCTTGAATCTTGGGCGAATACCTTGTGATCTATGTGTGAGGCCACTAGACTATGTTGTTTAAGTTATTGTGGTTAGCAAGCCATTCAGTGCATGACCGAATCACTGCGGCGTTTGTTGTATAGCTGATAAATGACCTAGACAAGGAATTCTAAGTCACTATGGTTCTTGTTAAGTAGTTGATAAACAACTTGGAAAATGGATGTTAGATCCCTGTGGTGCTTTCTTTGAAAATAAAAAGTGATAAACCAGTTAGAAAATGGATTTCTACTCCTGAGACTAAAGAATACCCCATCTAAACCTTGGGTGAATCCCTGTAAATTAACTTGAAGGAAACAATGGGTCACTATGGTGTTTACTGCTAGGAACAACTGATAATATACCCTAGTTCTTGTTGTAGGTGGAATTGATAAACCACCTCAATCCTTAGTATTAGAGGGAATTTGATAAATCACCTTGATAATGGACTCCATATTCTTAATTTTAAACCAAGCATTTGGTGCCAATTCCTTCAATGATGATTTCCTCAAATAATGGATCCAACACAAGGGTGGCCAACTGCAAGAAAATTGTTGTGTAGCTGGAATATGGTTGGGTGGAGAGGTGAAGCCCCTCCTTTAGTTTCCAGCTAGTTCAAGATATATAGATACATATATCACACTTGCATATTTGAATCATGAACCATGATATTCAATATTATGCTTATGACTAGTATGAGATCTTGCCTCTCTGTGATTTTTTGTGAATTTCTCAACTATGTTGTTCAATATTTAGTTCATTATCTATATGAGAAACTCTACATTATGATTTCTTAGTTGATAACAATGGATTTTGAATATATCAACTCAACATTTTTCTTAGAGGATTAACAATGTATGATAAATGGATAACGACTCTTCTTGTATTGTTATGAGTACCTGTATATTCGTGCTTAGTTAAGTAACAGTCATATTCCTATGGACAATTTCAACTAGATTGCAAGATGTGTAAGTAATCGACCATGGTTTATCAAATGTTTCATTGAATTGACAAAATAACTAGAATAATTGAATAATGTGTTTTTACATAAAATGTGATGAAGGGTATGCATGGGATTAATTAATAATCCTCTTAATTAAGATTCTTAATCAATGTTAAATCACAATTTTATTCCTACTAGCTCGCGAAGATGTAGACCCAGAGAAGCATTTCCTAGTTTGCACAAATGCATGCAAGGAAGGACAAGTAGGAATCTCAATGCAAGAAGGACATGTAATCTTCTATGAGTAAAGGAAACTAGAAAAGCGTGAGGGTAACTACGTGACTCATGGATTGGAGCTAGAAGAAATTGTGCATGCACTAAATATGTGGAGGCACTACTTAATTGGGATAAATTTTGTGTTGATGTAAGATCATGGAGAATTTAGATACTTGTTTGATCAAAATAAGTTCAATGTTAGACAAGCGATATGGTTGGCTTTGATTAGTGAACTCTATTTTTAAATCTAGCCTATTAAGTGCAAGTAAAAACAGGTAGAAGATGCACTTAGTGGAAGAATACAAGTAGTTCACTTGCAAGTCATGAGCACTCATGAAATTCACAATAGAGAAAAACTTAAAGAAGCAAGGCTACATGATGAACATTTATAGTATGTGAAGGAATGATTACAACAAAAACCAGAGAAAACATTAAGCAATAATTACAAGCTAACTAGTGAAGGTATGTTAGTGTTCAAAGATAGATGGTTTGTACCTTGTGTGATCAAATTGAAAATGTTCATAATGGATGAGTTTCATAAAATACCTTATTTAGATAATATTGTTTATCTGAAAATGATAAACATAAATAATTTATATTATTGGATAGGAATAAATAAGGAAATAACTAATTTTATTATCAGATGTCTCGAATGCCATTAAGTCAAAGTTGAATGCATACATCCAACACGATTATTACAACTAATTCCAATCCCTCAGTGGAAATCGTAAGTCATATCCATGGAATTCATCAAGGTATTTCCAAAGACATCCAAATAAAATGATGTCATTATGGCGGTAGTGGAAATTTTGAATTTTGTATATGTTCAAGAGTTGCAACAATCTGTAAATACCAAGACAAAATGTTAAAATTGCATTGTTGCATGAATAAAAAAATTAGAGTTGGAACAATATGATAAATAGAGTAATTATTGGAATAAGGAAATTCATATAAAAATATAGCTACACTGCAATGTATAAACACTTCCTAGCTAAGGAGGGGGGCATAACTTTTAGAGGAGGTATTGGTTAAAGTAAAATAATTATGCTAGCCAATCAACACACCATCGACGGACATGAATGTGAATTTTCATTGAAAGAATTAAATTACAACTACAAATTAGCTTTCATATTGAGAGTTATCGTTTCATTACTAGGTTCATCTCTTATTGTCCTCCTTATACAAGTGTTTCAGCTATATTAAGATTTCGATGGGAAGTAATGAAATTATGAATGTTCTATTTAGTTACTATGAATTTCTTTCAGAAGATAGAAATTCATGCATATGCTAGATCAATCAAATGTATGGCAAGTGGAATTTCGGTCACACTTTCCTTGTGGAGTGAATAATTTCCCTTGTCAATTTCTTGTGTTAGGATATTGGTTGGTTGATCGATCTAGGAAATTCATTGGTGAAAACTATGCAATTGAGATGATATGCTACAATAATTTTTCATAATTACATCGATCGCCACTTGACTAAAAGTTGCAAGAATACAATGGGGTGAGTTGCAACAAAGCCATGAAGGAGAGTTGTAGTAACAAGGAGTTACAATGCGAGTGTTAGAATATAAGAATTTCAACATGAGTGTCTTTAGTTAAGAGTTGTAGCATGCATGTCTTTTGTTGATGCTTGGAATAGAAATTTTGTTTGTGCAACCTCTTTCTAATCCTTTATGGGCTAGACCATGAAATATGGGAACATAGCCCATAATTTATATCCTTATTTATATACATTACAACTTTTAAGTAACTACTTATTGTATGAATACACCTGGCACTAGTATTGTTGTCATATTTACATGCATATACCAATCATAGATGTTGCGAGAAATCACAAACAAAAGTATAAAAATGTCAACTTTCATACATATTCACAAATATGAATGATAAAAAATACATAGCATGTTGTTATGTTAAGTAGTTATAACCATATTAAATTAATTTTAACAATTATTACTCATTGTTAAGATATAAATTTATCAACATGACATACAATGTGTACAAGAAAAAAGGGTCTGCAATTAAAAATGTTAAGAAAATAAATAATAAAAATAAGACACATGATGAAAATATAAGGAAAAATCCTTAATTAAGAATATTGAAAAAATATTCATATATAATGAGATGAAACTTAACATATTATGAGTAATATATTGAAATAATCTTCTTTACAAATAACAAAGTTTATAAACTATGTGAGTCAAATGCATGTAGTAAGGAAAAAAATATAGCCTTTTCCTTGTTGTAGCTAGCTCAAATAAGACCTTTTGGACATTGATATAACTCTGCAAGTAATTCCAATTTTCAATAATGACAAATAAACAATAGTGAGAAGTATTATCAATCACCTTAGTGAAAGTATAAGTTAATCAGCAAGACAACTTTCAAACCTCCATTCATTGCTACTTTAAAATAAGTCCATACTTTATTTGAAGATAGCTCATTTTTTCCTTCTCCATATAGCCATTTGTAATTCAGATTTAATTGAGATGGTTATGAAATCATTTCATGCTTTTAATTTTACTCAACTTTATTTATAAAAATGACTCACAAATGGGTAAGAAGGAAAATAATTTAAATGTGAGACTCTTAATAAACATGTGACTTATATGGTTCAAGAGGGAGGACCTAATTCCATAATATTAGCAGATCATTATATTTCAAATTTTTTTTTTTTTAAATATCCACATCACACACAATAACACCTTATGTATCCCGCATATTCATGCTGATCTGAATACGAGAAAACTTGTTATTGTTATGCAAGCTCCCTCATCAGTATTAAAAATATGTTTAAGGATCGTCTCATCATAATCATTTGTGAAGGGGTTTGTGTGTATAGTTTCATGTGTATTTTTTTTTTTCTAAATTGATCTAATTCTATTTATGTAAATATAATGGTACAATACTGCCTCAGTTCAGCTGCACTAGCCTGAAACTGGGCTTGAAAGTCAAGCATAATTCTGAAATTGAGCTGCCCATATAGGGAAACCAGCTGTATAATAGCAGTCTCACCGCCCTTGTGTAGGGAAACCGGTGGAGGAGTTATAATTGTTATGAGACAGTAACAAAAAGCTAACACTACCATTAACGAAAACCAATAAGCTGTAATGTATTGTAGAAAACTAGCATCACTAAAAAAAAAGACAAGTTCAAGGACCATACTGCGCCATGTCATTGCTGAGTCAGTTGGAATGGGCAAGAGATGGTTGTTCCTCCACTATTGGGCAACTGAAATCATCAGCCGGATCCTCCGCTTCAGTATTCCTGTTGTGGGCTTCTGCGCCCTGATCAACATCAGCGCCCACCTGCAAAGAAGAGAGGCCAGTGGGGGGATTGGCTAGGCCAACGGATTCGGGTGAGTTCTCTTGGGGCGTAGAAGCTGAGGTGGATCGATGCTCGACAGAGGTGGGATGAGGGTTGAGATGAGCAGGAGAGGAAGCAGTCCAGGTAGGAGGGCTAAGGGTGGCATCCTCACGCAGAGTTAATGTGATAAAAGCTATAATAGAAGGGCGATTGAAAGCACTGTCAAACCTCAACTCCGCTCTCTGCGTGGTCTGGCGAATGTAATGGCTGCTAGCGGGCTGAGGGGCGGGGGTGGAGAAGCGAAGGGGGGCTTCAGGCGGAAAGGAGGTCGGAGGACGACCATGTTCAGAACCGGAAGGAAGTTCAGAGAATTGTCTGCTGAAAGAAGGGCGTTCCCCAACCGAGCTTCCTCGAGTGCCGCCACGACGGGCTGTCATGCGCTGCCTGAGTCGAGGCATGGCAGAGTCGAGAGGCGTTGTTTCGAGAGGCTCGTGAGTCTGGAAAGGAGCCGAAGTAGTAAAAGAACCTGGAACTAGCTGATGCGCAATAGTAAGAATCGGATCAGCAGAAGTACCGGATGTTTGCTGAGGAGCAGCGGAAGCACCGGGGCAGAAATCGCTGTTGGAGAAGTGCACATCCGGTGCAAATTCAATACAACTATAGAGGGAACAACGCCTGCCTGTGACTGTGCGAACGCTGGGCTCATCACAGTGGGCAGGGCACGCACCGCCCAAGGGGACCATACAACTCTGCAGAAAGATGGTGAGCTCGTCGGACCAAGAACTAGCGTCCATAATGCTTGAACCAGGTGGATGAAGGCATATGTAGTGCCGGCGCGGATGATAGTTAATGCGATCTGCAGGCGGAATGAATGCAGTGTTTATGGCGCCGTGGAGGGCCATGTGGCCACCACGCGCTGTGCGCGTTGGGAGATGGCCGGGGCCAATGGTCCCCATGTGTCTAATGATCAACCGCATCCGGTGAAGTTTCATGTGTATTTGATGATCAAATTATTACTTAATTAGCCTTTAAAAACTCATATACAACAAATGAAATGCAGAAAAACAAACTCGCAACAATCACATAACATAATGGATGATAATGGACTTCACCCCTCCTGGGCTACATCTCCATGGACCTACTTTAACTTGTTAGGCCCTCTTGGTATTATGAGTAAAATGTATGATTACAAGTACCGTTATTACTCCAATGGATTTTTTAATTGTTTCATTGGCTTCAGAGCACTCAAATACCCCAAAAATGACTATTCAATCTCTGAATTTGATTCACAGCTCCTCTACGCTTGACCTCCATATTGGTGGCCATGGGATTCTTTACTATCCAAAGTGACAAAATCACCTTCATATGAGCTCCAATGCCTCTAAAAAATATACCATTGTGTTCAGAGCATCAAATAAATAAAAATTGACTATTTATTCACTATATTTGGCCTTCAGCTGATCTAGGCATGGCCTTCCACATGTAGAATTGCTCCATTTCCTCTGCAAGTTGTTCCAATGGCTTCAGAGCATGCCAATTTGCTAGGAATGATTACTCCTGAGTCAAAATTTGTCGAAAATTGACTAGTATAGGCCTCATTAATTTTTTCCCTAGATTCTGCCTCTAAATCTGGAAAACTGCCAATTAGCTCCGAAAAATTTGGAAGTGGCGTCAGATTTGGAGATTCTGCCATATTTAACTGCAGATTAATTATTGATAAGATGGAGGTAAGTGCATGATTAAAGTGCACTAACCCCATTTATTGGGGCACTTAAGTCCTGGGAAGATGGTGCAGTCACGTGGAGGAGGGATGGCCCGCAGGGTTGGCCCCCTCCGCTCCACCATCGGAAAACACTTGCATTTAAGCATAAATTCAGAGCCTTTCATTTCAATTTTGAAGGTCGTGGCCAGTTGGTGAAGGTGCATGAGTAACATGGGGGAGGGGAAGGGGTAGAAACTTGACCTCACCCCTCACACAACGTGTTTGCACCATGAAACTTCAGATTTGGGTTATAAAACCGTTGAATATGCATCACAGGGGCTTCACTATGGGACAATACCATAACACGTGGGTTCATATTGGGGGATATATAATGAGGAAAAAATGACACAATATATTGGTGGATATATAGGAGGTAAAGGGTTTTTAAATTGGAAGATATAAAAAATGGAGCTCATAGTTAATGGAAAAATATAAAGGGGTATAAAAAAATGTTAATGAAAAAGTGGATACCTACAATACATAGTGAAAGTAGGGGATTTTTAAATTGGGAAGGTGTATTGGGTTTATATTGGTAGGGGGTTAAATAATGTGATTTTTACAATTATTTTCCAATATGTACTCAAATTAAGGGTATTGTTTAATATGCTATGATCGCAGGTGATATATTAGAGGTTTATTGAGTGAAGCCCCCGTGATATGCATGCACCTTAATATTGCACTCCATCCAATATATATTACACCATTGGACCTTAACAATATGTCTCCACCGTATGGTATTAAACCCTTTCAAATGCCAACATAATAACATATGCCTCCAACCATAGAATTATAGGCCATAGCATATATGCCATAAAACCTTTGTAATATGGTTTTAATAAAAATCATGCCAACGTTAATCAAAACAACCACCGCCATAAAGTTTTTTAAAATGTTTATATGTGGAATTTTATTAATAAGTTGGAATTATATATATATATATATATATATATATGATTTTTTAAAAACCATATAATAAATTAAATATATATTTATATATATAATATATTAATCCACGTTAACATATTAAAAATAATTCCAACACATGAAAATTCATGAACCCACATTCAACTTTGGAGGACATTGAGTGATTTTTTACCTTCACAAACAAAACTAGCGAATCCAACTATGCCACTTGTCACAATACCATTGGAAAAAAATTGAAGAATATTCCTTTCATGGTGACTGGGCTGCCATGTCATCAACCCATACCTGTTCTGCAATAATTTTTTAAAAATTTTGTGTGATCTGAATGACGATCAATTGACCATAACTTCCACATACGAACTTAGTTTTCAATGAAACGAGTTGTGTTAGATTCCTTCCAATGAGACAATCATTGTCGTTCTAGTTTGGTGCAATTTCAACCTCTTCCATTTTTGAGCAAATTTTTACCCTTGATCCAGATTCTGATCACTGCTTCCCACTAACATGATTTTGGATCCACAAAAGCTCGTTATCTCATAAGTACAAGAATCCCATTCATCTGTACATGTACTTAAAGCTGAAATGAACAAATTTTGCTAGGAATGACTATTCCTGAGCCAAAATTGGTCGAAAATTAACCAAGATATGCCTCATTAAAGTTTTCATTAGATTCTGCCTCTAAATATGGAAAACTAACAGTTACCTCGGAAAAATTTGGAAGTGGTGCCGGATTGGAGATTCCGCCATCTTTAACTGCAGATTAATTAGTGATAAGTAGGAAATAAGTGCACAATTAAAGCACACTAATCCAACTTAGTGGGGCACTTAAGTCCTCGACACATGGTGCAGTCATGTGGAGGAAGGCTGGCCCATGGGGCTGGCCCCCTCCGCTCCACCATCCAAAAACACATGCATTTAAATATAAATTTGGAGGCTTATATTTCAAGTTCGAAGGTCGTGGTGTGTTGGCGAAGGCGTGTGAGTGGAATGGGGGAGGTCAAGGGGTCGAACCCCAACCTCACCCATCACACAACATTTTTTCACCATGAAAATTCAAACTTGGGTTATAAAACCGTTGAATACGCATGCACCTTTATATTGCAACCCATCCAATACATATTACACCATCGTACCTTAATAATATGTCTCCACCGTATGGTATTAAACCCTTTCAAATTACAACATAATAACATATGCCTCCAACCGTAGAATTATATGCCATAGCATATATTCCATAAAACCTTTATAATATGATTTTTTTTAAACCATAATATATATATATATATATATATATATATATATAATACATTAATCCACCTTAATTTATTAAAAATAATTCCAGCACATGAAAATTCATGAACCCACATTTAACTTTGGAGGACATTGGACGATTTTTTACCTTCACAAACCAAACTGGCGAATCCAATTGTGCCACTTGTCACAGTACCATTGGACAAAAACTTAAGATGATTCCTTGCATGCTGATTGGTCTTCCATGTCATCAACCTCTACCTGTTCTTCAATAATTGTTTAAAAATTTTGTCTGTTCTGAACGGTGATCAGCGAAGCATAAATTCCTCATACGAACTCGGTTTTCAACAAAACGAGTTACATTGGATTCCTTGCAACAGGCCTCTCACTGTAGTTCTAGTTTGGTGTAATTTTGACAGCTTTATTTTTTGAGCAAATTTTCGCCCCTGATCCAGATTCTGATCACTCCTTCCCACTGACATGCTTTTGGACCCACAAAATCTGGTTATCTCATGATTTTTGAACACTATTTTGTTTCCCAAGTTATATCATCTTGATTCTACTTGGAAAAATTGCTATGACAACCACTTGGTCATTGTCATGCCTTGCCTTGCCTTGCAAATGGCTTGGCTCTTCAACCATTGTTATCCTTTTGCTGTTTACCCAATCCAACACTTGTTGGATGATATAACAATTTTTCTGTACCAAATCGATTCCTCAGTGCCTTGCCACTGAGAATCATGTTACTCCTTTGCACAATGAGTGAGCTACATCAATGATCCAACATCAGTAATAACAATAAAATAAATGACCATTATTTTACCTCCACGGTTCCAAATTCCACATCTGGAAGAATGCATTCACCATTTCCTTCTCTTCTCAGCATCAACACATCAAATGGTCTACAATAGATGCAAATTTTTTTCTTTGTCATCTTGTCACAAACACACATGCAAGAAAAATAACTTGACGACATATCCTCTTGCTCCTTCAAAGAAACTAATTTCACATCATGTGAATATCACCATGTAATCTCACATTTTGGTTTCAATATTCATCGACCAAACACAAGTTGAAAAAAAATGCCTCTTCAAACAACTAACTCCCAATTCAAGAATAAGCATGTGTAATAAATTGATGATTCTTTTCCTAAAACAAAAAGAATTTTACATCACATGAAACACTTTGTCAACATCTCCTTTTCATATTTGGAGAAAAAATCAACTCTTCCAAGTCGATATGACATGCATGCAACACACAATCGACCAGCACATGTTGATACTCATGCATGTGCTAATGATCAAAACTCTCAAGTTGACAACATATATGTTAAACAAAGCAATCGACCAACACAAGTTGATTACTCATGCATGTTCAAGCAAAAAGAAACCATCAAAATTCCACTATTCATACACACAAACTCTCATCCATGTATACAATTCCTTAACTCTCTCAAAAGTACAATCATAATTACAAGAATCCCATTCATATGTACATGTACTTAAAGCTGAAATGAACAAATTTGCTGCAATAAAGTGAGTCAACATACTCCACTTTCAATTACCTTCTTCGTGTAAACATGCAACATGCATTCCATTGGAAAATAAATGCATCAACATCAAAAAACATGCTTTATCTTTGGTTTTACTGGTTATACCGTTCTCGATTCTGTCGAATTCTTGTAAAACATTCCGCTTTTCTTTTTGTTCTGTATCATAGTGATATACTGATTCTCCTTTTAATGAAATAGTTTGTCATTGTACGCATATTCCTCATCTCTATTATTCATCTTTTCCACAAAAAGGATTATGTTGCAGGTTATACTACTCCACATAGGAATGCTTATCATTTCTTTATTTCTCATTCTCTAAAAGAAATTTCTGGTTTATTCTCTGTAATCTTTCTCAGGTATTTCAGATTATTTATTGGCTATCTATCAAATATTTTGTTTGAATATAACATCTATCGATATTATCTTTGTCCCATTTCCTTATTACCTGTATTCAGTTTCCGTTTTTAAAAAAAATCCAGAAGTGGGAATTTACACAGTTTTTAGTTATGTAATACTATACTCATCCCTCGAATATATATTACCGCAGAACTGTTTAGATAAATTATTTTAAGGTTTCTGTTTAATATTTTAGTACATTTAGTGTCTGGACCACCGCTTACCGAAGTCTGTGTATAGTATATAATAACATAAATAACAATGTGTCTTAGGTAGGGCGTTGCCCAAAAACTAAGACCTACAGTTCTAATCTCTGCATAAATCTGTTTAAAATTTATGCTAGACTTCATAAGTTTTTCTGGTATAAATTTTATCAGAGTTAGTATTAATAGTTGAAATATTCTTTCGTAATTTCATATGATATTTATCCATAGCATTATTTAATCTATGATATGATTGAAAAAACTGTATGCAAAGAACCATTATAGTAAATAGACGTTTGAATCTTTTTAATAGTCACAGATTTATCTTTTAAGTCGTTTTAAACATCTAAAAAAAGATAATACCTGTTTATAAATAGACTCATAAACTGTGAAATCAAATGTTGTTTACTTATAGCAGATTTACATAATACTTGCATATCATAAATTTCCTGTTTACAAGTAGAATACGTTCAACCGTGTATTCAAATGATAGTTATTTATATATTTGCAGAATACAA
This sequence comes from Pinus albicaulis, assembly GCA_034641835.2. NCBI lineage: Eukaryota > Viridiplantae > Streptophyta > Pinopsida > Pinales > Pinaceae > Pinus > Pinus albicaulis. The sequence goes on from CM076584.1 coordinate 45,376,353, forward strand.
AATACCTGCAGAACCAACATTCCTATTTTTTTTAACAGAATACAAACACCTGTGTACTCAACTATTAAACACTTCATATAAACATAATGCATAAATAATAATGTACTTATCTATATTACTTTGTTTTAAGCTATGGTCCTCCCAACCATCAAGTGAGGCGATTACGTCCTCTACTTTCCCCCTAGCTCCAGACTTTGATGACACGGGTTAACAGTGGATTCACTTTCTGTTGTGACCTCAGGATAGCCAATCCAGTCAATTTCAGAAATCTAGTTTTCAGGTTTTTCTAAGCGACTTTTCCACTGGTCTCTACCAGCCTTATTCGGTCCAAAATGCTTCCATTGCACTTTAACCTGGAAAACTACTCATTTTGCGGAGTACGATTTCCCTTCGGTCAAGTATGCATTGCGGCTCGACCAGGAACTCGTCGTCCGGTTCTACTTGAAAGACAACAATGTTTCAAATCAATTCTCACAAAATATATATGTATCTCAAGTTAGGATTTTTATTCCTATCCTACCTGTATATTTTTCCAATGTATTACATGCTTTGCATCATGCACATAATGCTTCAGTAGGGACACATGAAACACATTGTGTACTCGAATGTGGCTGGGTAAAGCTATCCGATAAGCTACAGGTCCTACCCTTTCCAAAACTTGGAAAGGTCCAAAGAACCTAGGAGATAATTTGGCACAAGAGATAATTTGGCACAAGAGGTCCACCTTAAGGTACTCCTCTTGGGTTTAATTCTCACATATACATGGTCTCCCACCTCGAATTCTCGATAAGACCTCTTTTTATCTACATAGATCTTTTTCCGATCTTGTGTAGCCTTCAGATTTTGTCTTATTATCTTTACCTCTATTTCCATTTTAGCAAGCATCTCAGGTCTCAACATTAATTTTTGTCTTGGGGCTGCTCCAATTTATAGGCGTGCGAAACTGCCTCCCATATAATGCCTTGAAAGGGCTTATTTTCAGAGATTCCTGATAACCTCTGTTGTAAGAAAATTCAAACCAAATGCAGATAATCCTCCCATTTAGTTGGTTGTTGCATTGCATACATGTGCAGCATGTCTTCCAATATTTGGTTCACTCACTCCATTTGACCGTCAGTCTGGGGATGATAAGCTGTGCTGAAGTTTATCTGAGTTCCAAGGCTGGTAAAGAAAGTTTTCCAAAATGCAGATGTGAACTTGACATCCCGGTTTGAAATAACAG